>PVKH010002630.1:0-26463 GCA_004027955.1 Chaetophractus vellerosus
GTGCTTAGTGGGAAAATCTATTAACCACTTTCTTTGCCTAATAATGATGGCCATATTTATGGAACAACTGTGAATTTTCTAACTGAATCCTCACAACAAAGTAAGAGGTTAGCATTATTTCAGTTTCCATTCAAAAATTGCGGAAACTGAACCTTAAAGTCATAGACCTTGGGGAGCCTGATTTGGGATTTTCAGGCCATCTTGCTGGACTCCTCGGCTGTACCCTTCAGACTGCTTCCCCTACATTAGAAACTACCATTTGCAGGTAGATGAGTGTAATGCTTAAACATCGATAGGGTCTAAGTCCATTTTTGAAGACCAGATATAATTTTTGAAAAGTGTTTCTTATGCACCCTCAAAAATGGTAGCAATAAACCACGACAAGCTAGTGAACCCACCTGAATCAGTGCCCTATTCACACGATGTTGGAATTATTTATTGTACTCTTATACTGCTCTGCAAAAATCTAGGGGGACACCATTTGCTTGACTATTCTGCCTTCACCAGTGCTTGGTACATAATAAGTACTTAAGAAATTCTTGAATTAATGAATGATTGTAGAATTAAATACTCCTCTAGAAGTAGATGACATAAGTAGATGAACAAGTTTTCATTCAATTTTCATTACTCTGAAATTTTACTAATTTTAGGATTGATTTTCATCTAAAGTATTTACATCTCAATGTTTTAAACCTTATACAAATCTCCATAGTATAAATGTTTTATAATAATAATATTTTCACATTTTCTCTGAAAAACATAATTTAAAATCCAGCTGATTTGAAAGGTCAGTTAAGACGATAATTAATTTTCAGAGGTAAAAAATTTACATTGTTAGTGTTTGGAATATTAAACTCGGTAGAGAATCTCTGGTGTCACTTGGAGGAAAACTCAGGAGGAATTACAAACCTTTGGGTAAAGACTTACACTATTGGGAACTATACATTTTTGCTGGAGGGCAGAGCGGGAGTGATCATCTTCCACCCTGAGGCATTACCTCCAGAATCCGTGTAATACTGACTTTGCTTGCTTAACTGTGGTGGAATTAATTGCCACAAAGTTATGCAGGTCTATTTTTATCAGGCCAACTGTGTGCTGAAAGCTGTGGGAAAAGTGAATTCCGATAATGGCAATGACTTAGTTTTCTGAGAATTATGTTTTTGTATTTCCCACCCAAACTGGAATCATTTGTATCATTAATTTCCTATTTCCTATTCCACAAAATAAGCATATAATCTGATGGGCTGATATTAAATTACAATTCAAGTGAATGAGATAGTTGGAATTAAAAGACCATTCTATTTGCCAACCCATTAAGACTCAAAACCAAACAAAACTTAACAAATAAAACTTAACAAAAACTCATTAGTCAACAAATTACTCTTTTACCCTCTGGTTCAACAATTTCTCAGAGAGTGGGAAATAAACTCTTAAGTTCAGTGTGGTCTTCAAATAATGTATGGTTGAACTGAAATCCTAATAAACTCTTATAAGAAGAGAAGTCTCCATAGCTGTGATGGAGGTTTTGGTACATGATTATACTTGTTAAAAAAAAAACTCAGAACTTCAATTCTGAGTTTTGTCATCACAAAACTGAAAATCAGGAACATCTACGTTAAACAATTAGGTTTATAGTTTCAAAATCTGAGCCTTTGAGGAACATTAAAGATGTAGGGTAATTTTAAACTTTTAAATGGACAACATTTTCCCCCTGTTAATTGACTTCACTTTTGATTTTTTAATGACTCAATTTTGCCAGTTTCCTATATTACAGGGAATATTTATCTGAGGACAAGCCTTTTTAAGCTAGAAGGGTAAAATATTTTCCTTGTATGTAATTATTTAAACTTTAGTTATATTTTTTGTTTGATTAGAGCACAATTTCTGTAAGTCCTGGCTTGATGGATTCGAAGATCTCCACTGCAAGGCATGCTACTTTTCAGAGTCTGCCTTCCTATCCTTTTCAGAGTCTGTCCGTCCATCCTTTATGCTCACTGAACGCTACTATTGCTGCCAAGCTTCCTCCCGCTTTTACTACGTCTGCATTAGGTAACACTGATTTGGTGCTTATGTCACCAACTCTATGCTGAGTTCTTTTACCGCGGCACCTCCCTTAATCTTCACAGCAGCATGAGGTGGTCACTCTTATTACTCTTACTTTACAGGAGAGGATATTGAGTGTTTGTTGAAAGTACAATTTTTGTTTTGCTTTGTTTGTCTTGATTTAATCTGCTCAGTAATACTTTCTGTGGCTCAGGTTTTTGAACATAGCAATGACGTGAAAGTTGTCACTGCTTGAGTTATCAGACTTGAGTTAGAGTATGAAGCCATTATAGAGCACCGTTCTGGAAAATAATGAAGAGTCATAAAAGGATTCTTTTTCAGGCAAATTATATTAGAAATATGTATTTCCTTGATCACTACTCTATTCTGCCTGGATAATTCGGGTTCATGAATTTTAATTCAAAAGTTTAAGAAAACACATGTAATATACCTTTTCCAATTGATCACTTTACTTGAAATAGAATAGGAGAGTCTTAATGGTGATTAGACATAAATGGAGATTGAATCTCATATATCTTTATTGGTACAGGCATAGATTTTGGAGAAACAAAATCATGACTCTATGTAAACAACATCTATCTTTAACAGGATAATTGCACCTTTATTTTACCTTTCAGTACAAGTTTTGGCCTTTGTCCTGCTTATGTTGTTGCTTTGAGAGAGTATATGTTACTCAGGCATATACTCTCATTTAACATTTACTTCTAACACTCTGATTTTCTGTAGTTTTTTAATAAAATATTGTCTCCAAAGAGTTTCTACCAGAAGCTGATGTAATATTAGAGATAATAAGCAGCGCCTTGCTTTTGTCCCTGCCACTGTTGGGGGTATAATGTGCTCTCTTTCTGCAGGAAGTGCTCCTTTCTACATGATCTCCTCCAAGATGATGAGCTCTAATCCGGAGGAGGACCCTCTGGACACGCTTCTCCAGTACATTGAGGATATGGGAATGAAGGCCTATGACAGCCTGGTTATACAGAACGCATCAGACATTGCTCGAGAGAATGATCGCTTGAGAAATGAAACAAACCTGGCCTATTTAAAAGAGAAGAACGAAAAACGCCGTAGACAAGAGGAAGCAATAAAACGGTAAATATTAATAAAAGTTTTCTGAATTTTCCACACATAAGGAAATCTGTGTGTGTGGCAAAGGCTGTGATGTTGTCACCTGCTCAAGCAGGGGCTTGTTGAGGTTGGCTAGACTTGATGAGACAACATGAAGGTGGGACCTCAACTATAACAAAAGCGCAATCCATCCTGCTGACAGCATCCTCACCTTAGTTAAAATTTACATACTTTTGTGTTGTGCATATGGATTTACAGAAAGATGGGGAAATAATTCAGTTTCCCCTAACTAAAAGGCCATATGAACAACCTTTTGTTAAAAGCACAGAGCACACACAAACACTTTAATAGCCAAAGTTTGATGAAGAGTCTCACCTTTCATGGCCTTTGTTTATACTTCTTACCTTACAATAGTGTTAATCTTTTCCCTAGATTATGGGTAAAGCTCATCAATAATAAATTTAAGTGAACCTCTGAAGGAAGGTGGAACCTGCTGTCCCGAATTTTATGGCTATTTGATTTCTTGTCTGGTACCAAATGTTCCAGGTTTGTCCAAATGAAATGACTTTATGCTATAAAAGCTACCAGCTACAGGCAAATAAACTCCAGATTGCAGCTTTCTAAATTGAGGTTAAGTTTCCTAGGGCACTGAGACCAAAAGACGGATAAACATCTTTTGATTTTTCAAAGCTCTGTTATGGTGTTTTCAGCCCATGTGTGTGAGTATATGTACGTGCACGTGTGTGTTCCAATGTTATACGTATATATGCACATATGTTTGATGGAGTCCTGTTTCTTCAATGGAGTCCATTTACTAAGTGCAAATATCCAGAATTTAGGAAAGTAATTCATATCAACTAGCTAGACAACGGAATAATAATGGTTATGTTGCATTGATGGTCAGTTGGTAGGCTTGTCATCAAATCTGGCATTAATAATTCTGCTTTTGCTCACACTCTGTTAACATCATAATACTAAGGAAAAGAAAATATTCATTGAAGATGAACTAGTCATTCATATAAAATAGCTAGGTTAGTGCAACTTTTAATGACAAGTAAGTTTGTATTTTTACTTAAAAACTGATTTGCATATTTGGTAAACATTTTCACAATTGTATATGTTTATCTTTAAAGTCAATTCATTTGCTGTTGGCGATTGTGTTATTTTTTATTTCTACCCAATTTTAATTGACACCACAGATACCTTGCCAGGGTATACTAAATAAATTTTCTTAGACAAATATTTTTGTGAAGTAGTTCTCATGGACTTCCCTGTACACGTGAACATTTTATTTTACTTTTATGAGACTGAATTTCATAAATTTCACAGTAGAAAGGATGGTCTAAATGATTTCTAAAGTAACTTCAGTTCTAAAACTGAAAGTTCTCCATTCTTGGCATTAAAACTCAACAATTCATTCTTTTCTATTAACAAATAGAATTATTTGCTGAATCATTCGCTTAGATTTCACAGAGCATCTGAAACATACTAATCTTCATATGTATTAGTCAGCCAAAGGGGTACTGATACAAAGTACCAGAACTCTGTTGGCTTTTATAAAGGGTATTTATTTGGGGTAAAAGCTTACAGTTATAAGACCCTAAAGAGTCCAACTCAAGGCTGCTTTCTCACCAAAGTCAGTTGCCAGGTGTTGAAGGAAGATGGCGGGCAATCTCTGCCTGGTCTATCCTTCCTTCTTCCTCTTAAGTCTCCATGGGCCCAGATTCTTCTGATCTCAGCTGTAGGCTAGCATAGGGCTCATCTCTCAGTGCTTCCTATATCAGTCTGGCATAGGGCTTGTTTCTTTCCAGGCTTTCTCAGCTGCTCAGCTGCTCGGCTGCAAACTATCAGGCGACTGGCTCTTCTCTCCCCAGAGCTCCAGGATCAAAACTGACAAGTTCTCTCTCCCTTCTGTGTGTATGGAGCTCTCTCCCTTCTTGTGTCTTCTTGAGTTGAATGCCTATTTGTACCACCCCACCAAGGCGGTGGGGACTCAACCCTGAGTCATGTCCTTCTGATGTGGTCGAATCAAAACTCTAATCTTAATAAGTAATTTAATCAAGACATATCAGCTGAATCTAATGATTCAAAGAGTATCACACCCAGAAGAACAGACCAGTTTACAAACAAAATCTTCCTCTTTTTGGGGATTCATAAATAATATCAAACTGCCACACTATAGTACTAGCTTCTGTGTTTCATTAACAATCTTCAGAGGATTTATATAGGAAGAGTCATGAGGACTAAGAGAACTAAAACAGCTGATTGTCAGATGATCTACTGTACAGTGCTCAAAAGGGTATTAAAACAATTCCAAGGAAGTCTAAATCCAAGTAACAGTAGAATAGGATTTAGGTAGGTGGAGAGAGAGTAAAACTTTGTCATTACATAACATGTAAGGTCCATCAAAGTCAGTTATATGAACTTTGAGTTGGTTCTGGCTAGTTTAATTAAGCAGTATTTTCCAGAATTGTGTTGCAAAAGCATAGAAGTGAAGATACTTCACATCTCAAATTAAATAGAAAAAATGACCAAATGATCTGGAGACATTTGCTTCTATATTAACCCCTCACCAGAAAATAAATTTCTAGACCAGACTGTTGGAGAATAGATAAAAGGACAGGCATAAATCACCAATCATATGATACTCTAATTGGTGTTACCCACAGGAGAATTATAAAGGTTTTACCCTTATGTCAACCTAGGAGCAATGGGAATTCAGATGATCCGATGATTCAGAATTTCCTAGTGGTGGATATAGTGAACTTCCCCACTTCCCCGCTTCCCAGACGTAGGGATACCAACTACAAGTAAACAGACAGTCAGATCTACGAAAAGTGGACTATGCTCAAGTTGAATTCTGACCCCACCCCTGAAAGAAGGGGTGACTCCATTCTTGAAAGAGATGACCAGTGTTGGGCCAAGTTGAGGTAGGCAGGACCTTCTCTCAGTTGAGTTCATGGTGATTAGAGGCAATGTGCAAACAACATAAACAATATTAGATGTGGTTGCTGATGTCCAACTACAGTGTAAGTTTTGTGAGAAGAATGACTCTATTTTTCTATTTGGTTTTTACAATAGGGCCCAAAGCAGACTTGTTGTTCAATATACACTTTCCGTTCAATGTTTTCATTGATTGTATAAATATTTATTGAAATTTTACTAGATTTTGATGAAATAACAATAAGCAGAACAAAGTTTCTTGTTATAAGGAAACTGCAATCCTTAGGGAGGTGCAAAGGAGAAAAAACACTGAATAAGTAAAGTATATTTAAATATATATGACAGGTGGTGATGATTTTTCCACTGTAAAACAAAGCAGGGTAAGGGAAATCAGAACAGAAGCCAGAGAAGACCTCTTAAGTAAAAAGACATTTGAGCATTGATCTTAGGCTGGGCAAGGTACTGCCAGAGATGTGAGCCATATGGATATCTGGGGAAGGACTTTCCAGGCAGAAGGAACAGCAAGCACACAAATGAGAGGAGATAGATGCTTGGTGTGTTCCACAAAGAGGACAAAGTTAATGTATCTGTCATTGAGACCGGTAGGGGGGCACCAAGTAATATAATTTCTTATAAGTGCCTGGATTTTACTCTGAAAGAGAAAAACTTCCATTGGAAGGTTTTGAGTGGAGGCGTGGTTTGTTCTGACTAAACATTTTCTATGGATGAACAGCGAATGAGAGAGGAGAAGATGCCTCAGTAGTGAAGTGACTAAAGTGATTCATGAAGAGATTTGCTGAAGATCGTGTTGAGGCCTGAGAATTGACCATTGGCTTTCACCACATTGGTGTTACTGAGAACAGTTTTAGTGAAGACCTGGAGACAAAACTCCAGGGGATTATATTTATAACAGCATTGGAGTAAAGGAATTGCTACAGAAAAATTTACTACTTTTGAGGTTAAAAAAAAATAAGAAAAATAGTAATTAGTTGGAAAGGAGGTATGGGGCCTATGTAGGTTTGTTTTGTGTTATTTTTACCTGTACAAAGGGAGAAAAATGACATATTTTAGGTTCCTATATGAATGATTATAGTAGAAGGGGAAACAAAGCAGAAACATAAGAAAGGGAAGGAAAAATTACTGAAATAATATCTGTGAATAGATGGGAATGGATGGGATCTAAAAAGTCTTAGAAGCACAGACTTCTCAGCCGTTCTAAGAGAAAAGTTGCCACCATATATGAATTAATGATGAATCAATAA
Organism: Chaetophractus vellerosus; assembly: GCA_004027955.1. Lineage (NCBI taxonomy): Eukaryota > Metazoa > Chordata > Mammalia > Cingulata > Chlamyphoridae > Chaetophractus > Chaetophractus vellerosus. Next base: position 7,335 of record PVKH010002630.1, read on the forward strand.
ATGAATGACTAGAAACTGGCGTGAAAAGCTTCCATACTTGCTTCTCTAATGCAATAGCATAAATGGACATCAAGAGCCAAATTATGGAGGTAAAATCTGTGGACAAATCAGAGCAGTAGAGAGTAACTAATAGAAAAAAGAGAGAAGGGCAGAATCACTGAAAGGTCCATTTTCCTTGTTCCTCCTTCAGTTTAAGCACAGTTGAAAGTATGGAATGGAGTGAAGGGAGCCTGTGGTTTAGGACAAGGTCTAGTTGGCAGCTAGTGTGCTGGGAAGCTAAACCGAGGTGGAAGCCAGTCCCATGCCTGGACCAAGGGGTAGGGCACACAGAAAACACTCCTTTCCCTTCCACTCACAGGCCCTACTTCAAGGACAATCACAGGCATAGGCTGACATGGGAGCCAGAAAAATGACCAGGCACATATGAGTGAGATAGTTAACTATGGGGTGTACCCCATTCTTGGATTAGGTCACTCATACCCCAAACTCATTATTTTATTATTTTCTCGTTATCCAAGTGTAAGTATTTGAAGAAATAGTATGTGTTTTGCTATCTAAAACTCATCCCATTCTTTCTTGCACTCCCTCCCAAAAACATTTTTTCTATAATCGTTGGAATACTAATTTAAAGTGCAGCTATCTTTCCAAAAGTCAGAACACTAGTAAAGCCTCCTGTATTTTTGAGACTTCTCCAGTATCTTTCTTTCCAAAATCAGGGTCCATGTACAGCATTAAGCCGTGGAAGTCTCTGGATGTTGTTGGGGAAGGGCCATGGAGACAGAAGAGTAAGAGGAGCAAAACAAATGATATTTGGGCAGAAGGAGGAGATTAGAGGCCTCTCACATCACACTGTGATGGGGCTGGCCGTGCATATCTCATCAGGTTATCCCTTCTAGGCACATATTGCCAAGTTCAAATTCAGTTTTATTTTGTTCATCTGGTGTCCAGTATCCTGGGGTTTTGATTCTTAAAGAAATAATAATAATTTCTTATTTTCTCTCCAAAGTACACTTTTGGGATTTCTTCAACTTTCCTAATAGGAAATATATTTTTATATTTTGGAAAAATCCATAGCAAGATTCTGGTCACAATGGCACTTCAGGATGCTATGGATGTTGAAGGGAGCAGAACACCCACATCTAAATGTAACAAATGTTTTAATATCTTAATTTTTGACATGCAATTTATGTCATGATAAAGAGAAAATTTAGCATGTCATTAATGAACAGTCTAATGGATTAAATCTATTTATCATTTATCTGTTGACTACCTTCTTAAACATATGGCATTTTATATTTAAAGGGCAAACATTTAGTAATCTAAAGATGGGGCATGTTTGACCTTGAAAAGACATTGATGATAATTCTGTGTGAAATATGCCAGTTGCAATTTCAGAAATGTGCAGACTGCCATGAATTGCTTAAAAAATGTAAATAGGATTTCATATATTGATCTTCTGGATCGCATATGTGCTGAAATGCCTTTTGTGCTAGAGCTGGGAAGCTTAAGACACTGAACTCTAAGAAAAAAATATATATCCTCATCACTTTCTCAGTGTTCTAAGTCACTTAGACTTTCTAAGCTCAAAACCTTATTTTTAAACTAACTTGAGCCCCATGTCACTATTAACTCTCTTGTACCTTCGCTTCCATTTCTCAAATGGGATTTTAATGCCAAGGCTTGTTGGATGAAAAATCCTAAATAAATAAAAAGAGATAATGTTAATGCTTTTCTTAACAACTTCACAAAACATTTGTAGGGAAAGAGAGGGGGCAGGAGGGGCAGGGAGAGACCTAAAGGAGAAAAGTTAATGGAGAATTTAAAAAATCCTTTCAGGAGCTCATCATTTTTTGCTATTTTAAATCCTAATGGTTTTGTGCAGGCACTGTTAAATGAGATTTACTTTTTATTAAAAAGCCTATAAGAAACAAACACGCAAAACCTATAGCTTCAAACAAGTGAGTTCCCTCGAGATGGGTTACAAAATCCTATTTGGTCATGTGTGGAGGTGAACAGGGATGTTTAAGAGACGGAGATGAGAGCCAGGGCATCGAACCATTTACACAGTGCGGGCACCAACTCACAACAGGGAGGCAACTGACCAAGGAGAATGGGGTCTGGCCACAAACAACTGGAAAGCAGTATCTGTGTGTACGTGTGAATATAAGACCTGTTTCTGATGTTCAATATTAACACACAACACCAAGTTTAGGTCATCAAGTAAGGATATTGACTGAGGCGGATAGGCAATTTAAAAGATCATCTAATATACCGAAAGCACAATTAGGTTCTAGGCTTCCCTTCAAGTTAATTTTTCTTTCTGGATTCTGGAATTAGCTCAGTTTGTTATGAGCCATAGTACCTTGAAAACAGTATAAAAAATGTTCCTTAAGTAAGAGCAACAAGCAAATTTGTTCCCAGTACATAAATTTCCGAGCACGTTTATCACTAGGAGCATGAGTCAGAGTTCTTTTTCCTAATGAAACAAATGCTACATTAGGGAAATTCCTCCAAACATTGGGATCTGGAAGACAGCTCTCAACTTTAGCAAAGTGGTTCTGACACAAAGGACTACTTAGGCTGATTAGCAATGTCTCTGCTCCCTGTGGGTGCCCTCAAGGGATCTATATGAGGTTATATTTCCTCTTTTAAAGTGACAGGCAGAAATGGAATTAGATTACCTATAGCTCCTTTAAAAATACACGCAATTGTATATTAGCATGTATACTTGTAAGCTATTTCTATTTGGAGGAATCAGTATTATAGGTACTCAAAGAGAATGAAAGGACCACTGAAAGCCCAGCCTTTGGACCATGAAGAAAAATAAAATAAAAGTAAAAATAAGGAAAACATTTGCTTTTCCTTTCTTAACACATTGCTTCCTAAAACACAGATGGTCACCATACCAAGGTTTTCAACTGCTTAGTATTTTAAAAGATTGCTTTACTGAAAGAAAAAATTATGCAGAGTCCTTATTAGAGAAATGTTAACAGTTACATAAATCCTCTTTCGATAGCAATGGCTTCTGGAATCATATTCATGATTCGAGGCAGACGGCTTTAAGGAAATAGAGGATATTTATTGAAGTGCATTTTAGTGAATGCTATACCTACTCAATGCAGTATAAATAGCTAACAGCTCATCTTATTGGGTTTGTTTTAATTGGAGGCATGTAGAAAAATAAAAGACCCTATTTGTATGTCAAAAGAGGCGATGAAGCACCATGTAGGGGTGAAGTGAAGACAGTTAAACCAAGAAGGAAGCGTTCAGAAGCATAATTGTGCCAACTTTTAGAAATATTCTATAGCTAGCCTTAAAGCATCATAGGAAACAAATCCAAGAAACCCTCAGTTATACTCCCATCTAGGAACAAAACAAAACAAAATACTAAAGTAAAATCTACAGCATGTCAGAGTCTTGCTGGAATGAATCAGTTGATTTGATCTGATGTGAATTTCTGACCTAATTTTGCTGTAGGAATTAGTGCTCAGACAGAGAAAACAAGGTTAATGTGTTGATAAGGAGGCAAGATTAAATAGCTTCTTGTGTTTGTGATTAATTCGAATCACTTTTCTATTAATCATCTCAGAGGAGCACAAGCTGCTTTGGTTGCTTTTATGTTAAAATAGTGCATCCAGATTTTCTTTTTTCAAAGCTAAGCAAGTTATTGAGACACTGGAGTAGTTTTGGTTATAATAACAAACGCATGGAAAGATATTTTTATTCTTAGAACTATATGAATTTAAGAGTGCATTCAATAACTCTCTTTGTCCATTCTTTACTGACTTCTCTTTATTGACCCTTGAGCCAAATCTATAAGGCTGATTCAAATGACTTAATTTATTAAAGGTGTTCTACTTTCTTTCAGTGCTTGTGGGGAAAGTTAATATCAATGAGCATATATCTAAGACCACGTGTTATGCTCCTGGACATTTGTCGATTTGGGATATTGTGTCAGTTCATTTTATAAGTCAAATAGTGTCTGTCCTTCTGTCCCTCTGGTTTTCAGGAAAGGTCACCACCAGTCCTAAGAATATTAGTAAAAACTTTACCATTCACTAATTTACAATTTATATTACATCTATATTTGTAATAGAGATTATTCTAAATGTTTCTTTCAGTCACCTGCCAGGACAGATTAAAAGCAATATAAAGAGGCACCTTGATGGCTCATGTTAACATGTAAACCTTCTCCAGAAATTTCTGCACCTACCGTTTTTGGGGGGAGTGGGGGTAATATTCTTTATTTATGTTTTGTTTTGTTTTCCACCTACCTTTTTGAAAGCCATTTATAGTTTGGGTCATTTCAACTTTAATCATACCTTGGACATAGGACTTTACATTTTAAGAAGCTCAGTGTCTGTTCTATATTTGAAATAAACAGACAGATGTTGGTAAGAGGAGGGATTTTGCAGAAACTAACCCCATATGGGTTAGTCAGCCTGAGAATTAAGCTCTTCAAACCCTGAAGCAATTGCAGGGAAGAGTGGACCTTCCAAACATTCAACCCAGTAGCAAGTTGAATGATTGAAAAGAAACTTATTGGAAAATTTAAGGTAATCTTTCTTTTAGAAATGGTCTTAAATGTTTTAAAGAAAGTTATAGAGTCACTAGACAAGTGTATTCTAACTATGGCTATTTTGTATACTCTTCAGACTATTAGAAGGTGTTCTCAATTGTGATCTAAAGGTTAACTTTTGTAAAATGTAAAAAAAAAAAAACAGATAAGGGAAAGGAATTACTATGGAACAAGGCAATGAGTCAGGAGTTTTTATTTTTACTACGAATAATGCAATGTCGCTTAGTGAAGATGTCTAAAGTAACAAATGAAACTGCTAGAGTAGAGCCTGGGCTTACTAATAAAATCCGTCCCATGTTCTGTACAACCTTAAAGTAGCCTGAAGTAAACATTTTCATTATAATAAATTATGGATTTCCAAAGTAGTAAAAACTCTTCGCCCTTGTAGGGTCTACAACCCGGTGGGGCGGGGAGGGAGGGGGCAACGACAAACAAAGAACAAACAAGTAAGGTATGGAGTATATTAAAAGGCAATGAATTCTATGAAGAACATCAAACCAGGCTTGGGAGTAAGGAGTGTGGGGAGAAGGCAATTTGAATGGATGATCCAGGAAAGTCTCATCAGGGATGTGTCATTTGAATAAAGACCTGAAGTAACTAAGAGATGAAGCCACGTGGATCTCTGGAGCAACAGCTTTCCAGGAAGACAGAAGCTCAAGAGAAAGGATCCTAGTCGGAGCACCACTGGAGCTTTGGAGGAGCCACAAGGGGATCAGTGTGGCTGGAGCAGAGTAAGTGAGGTGGAGAAGGTTAGAAGGTCTGGTGGGAGAAAGTGGGGGCAGATCTTGTACGGACATGGAGGACACTGTCAGAGCTTTGGCTTTTACTCAGGGTGAAATTGGGGTGAGATGAGAAGCAAAGATAGGGTTTTGAGAGGCAGATTGATATACTCTGACTTCTGTGTGAAAAGGAGGATCGTTGTTGCTGCTACATGGAGCTACAAGGGCAGAAGCAGGACGGCCAGCAGGAAGGCTACTGAACTAATTTAGAGGAGAGAAGATGGCGACTTGTGCAGCCAGGGAGGCAGGGAGATGTGGCCAAATTAGAGAAACATTTTGAAGGCAAAGTTGACAGAATTTCATGACGTATTGGATTTGGGCTGTGAGAGTAAGAAACAAGGGTAGAATTTGCTTTAACTGTGATGGGGAAGGCAGCAGAAGTGGTTTTGGTGAGAAATGTTTTGGACATATTAGGTTCGAGATTTCTCTAACCTTCCAATGAATTGTTGGTAGTTATAAGAATTTCACATTTCAATTTTGCTAATTCGTAGGTAAATCTTTGAGTTAAGAATTTTATTGAAATTTGAAATACTCTAAAACAGTCTAACAGTTTCACACACACTTAAGTTTAAGCAGAGATTTTACTTTATTTTTTATTTATGTTTAACCAGAGGAGGGCAAGCATCCATGTTAACCAGAGCAAATGAACGATAGCCTGGAGGTCCCTGCCTTTGTGCAGAGCTAGCCGAGTCAGTGATCTTGATTCTAAGAGCTATGTGATCCCTGCACTCGGCTGCTTTCCAATTCAGGGCAGAGAGATAACAGTCCTAGTCCTGTAATCTAAGAAACAAGATAGAAGGCAGACATAGACTTACAGAATACTTGATGTTATGGAAAAAAGTAAAATGCTCCTAATAGTTAGGTTCAATTATTAGCATGCTAATTCTCCCTTATGGCTATTTTTGAATGACAAAGATATACATGATTTGGTTGATGCACATTGGACAATTTTTTTTTCTCTTCTTGGGCATTTCAATAAACCTATATATTATTACTTCATTGTTTTGGATAAATACCATGTGTGGGCCATGTGACATTTGGCATCATGTCCACAAAGTTTCTACCTCCATTTAGTGTAGAAACCAATAGAAGGAAGGGAATTGGACTGCTTGATTTGGATGTTTAGAGATGATACATGTACCCAGCCCCCAAATGTTAGTTGTTGTTGTTTTTTACTTTATCATTTTGTTTCATCTTCTCAGTATACAAAGACTTTTGTTCTCAGCCGTCTAAAATACTCAAGGACTCAAAGAATCTTGGCATGTGAATAGACTCAAAAAGATTAAAAAATTGGTAGTTTTAGTCTTCATTATTAGACTGGCTTACAAGAGCAGAGAAGCTGTCTCTTGTGCATAGTAGGTTTTGAAACATTTGTCAAATCAGATTGCGTTGAATTCACTCGGTGTACTGATGATGGTTTCCCAAGGGAATAGGGAACAAGCTGGCATAACATATTTCAAAGGCAATTCATGAATAAATTTCCAGGTATTTTCAGGGAACGACTCTGAAAATTTTTGCTCTTGGAATATGAGCCGCTAAATTTTTACTCTTTTGATGGACATGTACACTTTCTGTGAAACTGCCATAATAGTAGGCTAAAGCTAAAGAGAGACAGAGAGAAACATAATGAATCAGCAGGATGAGATGATGGCCTTATATCTACAACAGGTACAATCTAAAGTGTTTTTAAAAAAAAATGCGTTGTGGGTCAATTTCTCTTCTAGAGATCAGTGCAATTTCAACATCACAATATAATGCTGCTAAAAGTCCTCAGCTTCATGTTGGTTTGAGGATGGTGGGGGAGCCTCCAGTTGCCTTTGGTTGGGGGAAGAGTTCTTCTTTCATTCAAAGTACGTGATTCAGTGATCATAACCCTGACATATCCAGCTTTTTTCAAAGTGATCTAGAATGGCATGGAGAAACGGGTGTTTTTAGGAATTTTTTAAGAAGGATTCTTAGCCACTTAAGATGCTTGTTACTAGATTATGACTCATAAAGTTTAAAAATTGCTTGGATGCCTGATAGAATAAACAGTTGAAATACTGTTTTTTTGGAGATAAGTGACAAAATAGGATTATAAATAACTTCTTTAGCTAGTCATTTTTAAGGAAACTGTATTCTTTCATCAGCATTTATTTTATTCTTATTTTGGGAAAAGGTGATATTTTGTGGTTATGAAAACAGGAACAGTAATGGTGAAATATTCTAAAGAAAGATAACCGGGAATATCTCTTCAGTGATCAGAGCACATAAAGACTTCTCTCAGGAGGTTAACTACTTTTAAAAAAAAATCCTCCTCCATGCCAGATTAGAAATTATATGAAATATGTAAGAGATGTAAGACAAGAATCTGAAGTAATTTACCCTTAAATTACTCTTAAAGGATTTTAGATACAATTCACATTGTAATTAATGTAAATTATTCTTTTCTTTGTGGTGGCCTCTGGGTAATGTAGGAAAGGGTTAGGAGATATCTAGTTTATGACTTTTCTCTGGCTATTTTTTGAGCTCTGTTTGAAGCACAAAACTTCACCAACCCTCAACTCTATACAGATCATTAAAAATATTAAAAATAGCATATTTTACTTAGAAAGAAGTTCCATTAGGCTTTATAATATCTGTATCTGCAGACACATTCATTTCTAGAAATTAGTCTTTTTACACATTAAATTTTATTCTTAGATTTCTTCTTTCTTCTGTTTCATAATTTTACTTTTATTTCCTTTTAACTTCTGTGGGATATTAATTTCTTTTTTGTGGTTCCTGGCTTGTTTAATACATTCCAATTCCAATCTGTTTTTTACCTTGTGTTTGCTATGTTCAGTTTATGCACAATTATTTAAAAAGCCGAGGTATTTCAAATGAAAATAGAGGAGAGAAACACACTTTCAAAACATGGTACATGGTTCAACAGATTAAATGGGATAAGGAGAGATGGGAGAGGAGGACAGAAGGATGACTGCCCAGTAAAAGCCTTTTTAGCAAATCATACTGAATCTCATTAATAAAAAATACATCCACTAAAGCTGTACAATCAATCTGCCATGTGCATTAGTAGTGTCTAGTCCAATTCAGGTAGATAAATTGTTCTCTAAGTGTCGGCTGGCTGCCATTCACATCACAATACCAATAATATGTGCCATGCAGAATTTCCCTGACTCATGACAAAATTTTTTTCACAGGGTTAGATGGGACTAAACAGGTACAGGAGAAGAATGGTGTCTGTCTGCAAGCACACCCCCATGGAGAGCATGAAAGGAGAGATAAATGGAGAGTTAAGCAATAGACAGGAGTGCTGAGAACCAACCTACCAAAAATAACCTGTCAGGGGATAACCCAACTGAACACCACTGCCAAAAGTGGCAGCTAAAAATACAATCAGAGAAGTTGTAGTCAATACCGAGCTCCCAAAGTCAGCTGATTGCATTGCTGTGTGCAGATATCTGTCACATGGAAACAGCCAGGGACAAGACAGGAAGATAGAGGGGAAGAGGAAGCAAAGACTCTAAATTCCCCCATGGATACTTAAATTACAGCTTCTTAGCCTGGTTTCTAACCATGAACGGTTCTACCTAATAATGGATACCCTAACTAATTCGGTTGGATGATAATCGCCGCCCCTTCCCCATGGCTAGCTGTCAGAAGCACTCATTATTATTAACAGACACGTCTTAAAACGCAATATAATGTGCCCTTGTGAGGCTCTTTGGTTTTAGTCGACACCAAACGGTTTTTTCCGAAGAATCCACATCAGTTTCACATCTGACCGGAAAATAAAAAGAACCTGCTTTTGAGCCTAGAGTCGAAGGGAAACTATTCTATCACTTCCTTCAAGATTAAAACTCTCCGAGGAGATAATGTGGGTAAGGGAGCATTTTGAGATGAGGAGGAAATATTAAGCCTGTGCTGTTACATGATTGCCTTGAAGTAGAAGAATGAAAGATTAAGAGAGTATTGGGTTTAAGGAAGGAATGCCGCTAGTGGATTTGCCCTCGCAGCTTATAGATGTCAACACACTCCCCTGTGTACGTTGCCTTCAGCAAAGAACCTCTATCTTTAATTTAACACAACTGGCAATCTTGGCATGAGACAGGCCGTGATTTAGTTAACATGAAAAAAGAATGACCTCTGTCACCCCAGAGGTGAATGAGGATCTCAGTTCAGACTGGACGGCTAGTATGAACCATTGTAAGATGGATAACGTGGGAGCAAAATGAAAGGAGCTCAGTACAAATGGGGAAGAATGGACAAATCCCTCTTAGCATGGCCTGATGTTTTCGCAGACAGATTTATCCCTGCTTTTTTTTTTAATGATGTGCTTTAAAAATCCATGCGTGGTATGTTACCTCAGTCACACGGATAAAACCCCTATTTTAATAAACAGGTTCACAATGACCGACTTGATATGATAAAACTATCCTCTGTGCCAACTAACAGCTCTTGTTAGTTGCTGATAAGGATGCAAACTATTCTGGCAGACAAGAAATACTACCCAGTAGATATATTCAATCGTTTCAACTCTGTGAGCAGTCAATTTAGTTAATATAACCACATCCTCTTACTATGCGAGTCATATAGATTTTATCAATGATGGAAATGTATGACCTTTTTATAAAATTTTTGTAAGTGAAGAATGGAAGCATTTTATTCTTCATGTGGATAATAAAGTCTCCAGCATGCTTGATGTTACACACTAACGGGCATTTAAGAGCAGGCTTGATATATCTTCAAGTCAATGTTTTGTTACTGGATTTTGTCTATGTTCTTGACTATGCTGCAGAAATGAATTTCAAGACCATATAATGCTGATTAGGCCAGTAATTTATTAAGGTAGGGAGGGAAGAGAAATGGGAGGAAATAACAGATCATGGGTCCCAAGTAGAAAGGAAGGGGCTGACAAGTGATGAAGATGACTGGCTTATGGACTACAATTTCCCATTATAGATTATAAATGCCCAGGTATTACTTGAGTGTTGATTCATGAGGGAGTGAAGAAGGCCAGAACAGGGGTCCAAAGGCAAGAGAGAGAGAGATTCAGCTTTTGCGCCTGCTTTTTGAACCATTGATTATTCCGCCTCTTTGCTAATGGCATGAGAGGAGTCCCAGTTGTATGTTGTTTTGATTGATTACCCCACCCATCAATCCCCCAGGAGGGCCCAATGATAAGGCCCTTGGAGAATATCCGGGGCTTCTCCTGGCTTCCGGAGGAAATCTCATTCTGAATGGCAGAATATTGTGATGATCTTCCAGCAGCCATCTTGGAAGTATTGATATCCACATGGACTTCTTGCCAGGTTCCAGATCCATCTATTGATTCCCTGATTTACTAGCCTGCTTCAGTTTTATTTCATTTTTGTTTACATTCTGGTCTGAACTTTGGAGAAAAAGGAAGGATGGTCTTCCTTATCCCTTTCAAATTCTTTATGATGATTGAAAACAATGAACTAAGAAGATGATACTTTGTATTAAAAGTAATAGCAGGATTGTCAATTAATTGAAGATTTTGTAAGATTTTCTTCTCAAGTACAACTACTTCAAATTAATTTAACCTCCTATTTGGACACTTTTTCTAAATGTTTTCCACCCTCAATTTGTTTTGATCAAACCCTAAATGTCATCTCTGGGCAAAGAAAATAACCACATGAGTAATACAGCACACCACCTACATTTACTGAAGGAAGACTTTCCCATTGCACATGGCTTATAATTTACATAGGAATTTTAAAACTTTTGATCAATATTTTTTGAGACCTAGAGCACCAGAGTTATGCTCTAATCTTATTTTATCAAGGCCCAACCAGAGTTAACTGTCTGAAATATAAAGACCATAAGTGCATTGATAGGCAATGCAATTATTGATATTTGCTTGTTTAAATTACAAAAGTCAAAGGACTTTAGGATTCTCTCATATTTCTGCTTCCTCTTTTTGTCTCATTTTATATTTATTCTATTATCTCCCTTTGCCCTTACTAACGCATCCTAAAGCTGAAGCCATAAATGAAAAGTAAAGTAGATATAAAATAAGGACAAAAGAAAAAGGAAAAACCAAGGTCAAGGAAAGTTTAGCCAGGTCCCTAAATAACTGCCTTCTTCTCTAGTCCCTGAACTCCTTCTAAGTAAGTTTGTGAAATGCTAGTTAGGGATAATCTTTAAAAGAAGTCTTTGCAATTTTTCAAATTAAGGCAAAAAAAAAATTGAAGTCAAACTTCTGTCAAATTCAGCTACAGAAATCAGTTTCTTAAAGGGAGAGGGCTTTCATAAGAAAGTGTCTGGCAAGTTCATGTCAATGGAATGGCCACCTTCTCTCCCACTATTGAGTTAATGGGGCATATTTCTAACAAACTTACAAGGAAGTTCGGGAATTCATTCCAAAGGTGTGGTCATCTGCCAGACTGGTTCCTTTCAAACTAGCCAGCTTCCCATACCAGCAATTTTATTTTTATTTTATTGTGTGTGTTTGTGTTTGATCCATTGAAGTTTTGATGGATTATACACAGAGCACATTTTACCAGGAATTTATCCAATGAGTAAGAGCACTTTGGTTATTAAATTGAGGTTCCATATTAGAGGCCATTAAGCAAATTATTGACTGCATTCTGCTTTAGAAGGCAAGGGCACAAGTACAGTATTTTATAACTGGTTAATTTCATGTTGCAATTAAATTCTTGGCATACACTTGGAATAGGACACCTAATGTAAAGGGGGAAATTAAAGAGGACTTTCTATTGTTATGTTTCTGTTTGGAAATTGACTTTTCTAAGACTTCTAGGATGGAAACTACTTGTTACACCAAGAATAATCAAAGAAGAAATAAATGATCGGATTTTTAGATTGGCTTTATTTTTAGATTTTATACAACCAGCAGGAGTTGCATTAAAGTATATTTCAGCAGACACTTTAATAAGGAGAATTTAAAAAACAAACTCATTTTTTTAAAGAATGAAACTTTCCTAACTTGATATACATGATATAAGAATGTCTAATTTTCAGTTTGTTGTCTGGATTGAGAGAAGTAGAATTAATGTTACATTGTGTGTGTGTGTGTGTGTGTGTGTATGTACTGTAGAGAGAGGAAGAGAAAGTGAGAAAGGGAGAGAAATATTGAACTGTAAGTTCAAGTTTAAATTTTTAAATTCATTGCAGTGGGAAATATCCAGGGAAAGGAAAAGAAAAGCATAGGTTGTCAGGAATAAATTCAAAATAGTTGAAATTCCCAGAAAATTATAACACCCTTTGGAAATAGTTAGATATTATGCGTATCCCTTATTTTCCTTTGTTTTGGATATTGTAAATTTTTGGGCTACTAATTTAGTATTTTCATCTGAACACAGTAGAGTGTAGCAGTTAAAATGTGACCCTCAGAGGGAGACTCCTGGGGTCAAATCCTGTTCCTACCTCCATCTGGCTCTGTGATCACGAACAAGTTTCTCAGATTCTCTGAGGTGCCGTTTTCTGTATTGGAAAGCGGAGATGGCAGTTGCACCTACAGCTTAGGATGTTGTAAGAAACAAACGGCATGAGGCATGTAGGGGGCGCACGGCAGAACTCACAGGAAGTGCTGAGTGTTAACCTTTACCCACTGAAGGGCACACGCCATTCAGGAAGGGGCTTTCCTCTCTCACTGCTGTGACCTGAGCAACAAAAATCGTAGGCACTCAATAAGTATATCTGACTGATTTATTGAATGATTGCTTGCATATGGGTTCCTTTTTTAAAAGACAAATATCTCTGAAAGAGAATGTATTAAATATATTAGTCATTTTTGCCTTACTGTGAATTATTGTACAGACCCATTCCTGATAATAGGTTAAGGAGCGTTGTTCTTTGAAGGGATACCTGGAAAGAGATTGTAAAATGACAGGAGTGGCAACAAGCTGCTAACAACTCCTACTTTACCATCATCTTCAGGTTTGGACTAATGTCATGTCAGCCGGGCAGAAAAAGTGAGTTCTCTGAGGTCATGTAACAATTCGTTGCTGAATCTAAAAAGAGAAACAGAACTTGTTTCTTGCAATAACTGACAGAAATGACCTCTTTAGTTTAGATTTTTGTTGAAGGTAGAAAGCAGTTGGACCATGAAATCTGGATTCTTTAGATACAAGAAGTGATAGTTTAAACCCCTGCTAAAGCTCTCTGAATAGCCAAATTCCCTCTTGTCTTAAGATGTTTTCCACAAAGCTACAAAATAGGTGGATGGATGTTAAGGAATATACAAGTTGGCTAAGTTTTCAATGTTTACCCAGACAATCACCAGCCAATAGTTCACATCTTAGAGGTTGCCAGCAAATGGTTCATTTTTTAAGAATGGATCTATGTGAAATGCAAATAATGGCATTACATTAACCTGTGTAATTTTAGTCAACCTTTGCTTATCCTTTTGAAGAATTTTGGTTTTCTCATCTATGAAAATCACAAACATAATGCCCACCTCACCAGACTATTATGAGGACAAAATGGAATATCTATATTGCTAGAGGGGCCCCCACTTTTTAGGCACACAGGATGTGTTGGCTCCCTTACGGGCTCAGGCTCTGCTCACCCCTGTGTCCTTACCACCATCCATCTCCTTGTGTCTTAGACAAATCCCCAGGAGTACTTCAGGACTCAGCTCAAACAGTGTCTCTCTCTGAATTCTTCTCTGGTCTTCAAAGGCAATGCTTGCTGTCCCCAATTCTTCCCTCTAGTAGCACCGTCCAGATAACACTATTCAAAATTAAATGCACATTCTATAATGATTTTAATATATAACATTAAAACTGAGCCCCATAATGGTCAGACCGCACAGAGCCCCACTCAAACCCATGAGAGTCTGCCAACCTGGAATATTTGTAACGTGATTCCGATCTTGCTGGAGTCTGTCAAAGCATGCCAAAGGGGCATTTCATTAACAAAAACCAACAGGATTTTCATTCCTGCCTGTAAACTCTTTAAAACTGGCCACGCAGAGGCAACTAGGCTCTCCTCTTTCCACTCTGCTGTTTAGCTCAACTCTTTATTTTGTTGGTCAAGGTAAAATTTCTGGATCCTAGAGAGTTTGATGGGGAAGCAAAAGGGGAGGATTTTTTCTTGTTCCATCTTTGTCAAGTACATAAACTCTGCACAAGAGATCAGGTTCATGGGCTGACCCAGCAAAATACCATTCTCTTTTCTTAGAAAGTGAAGAAGAGAATGAAGTTTATAATCATTTATCATTTACCACCTTCATTTTTGTTACAGCCATAGTTGATTATTCCTCTCTCTTAACTGTTTGACTATGAGTTCCTGCTCAATATAGGTAGGTATAGAGATGGAGTCTGGGAGGATTACTAAAAGGGGATCATTTGGCAACTCTACTTTTTAAGAACTTCTTCCCCAAATTGCATTTTCTTACTTAGGTATCCTCCAGTCCAAGGGTTAGCAAACTTTTGCAAATAATGAATATTTTATGCTTTGTGGACCATAAGGTCTTTGCTGCATTGCAGCACGAAAGCACCGTCGGCAGTACCTAAATAAATGAACGTGGCTGTGTTCCAGTAAAACCTTATTTATAAAAACAGGTGGGGCCAGATTTGGCCCATGGGCCATAGTTTCCTAACTCATGTTAGTCTAGCCATTGGCTTCATTGACCTAATTGTCACCAGCCAGACCAATTCCTCTGCAGAAAATTTCATTTGCATTTCACCATCCCCATATGTGTGATCCTTGGGAAAACACCAGGAAAGTGTTTTTATAACTGTACTTACTGTTGATTCTCTAGTTGGATTATTGATCCAGATGCAATAAAACTTCATGTGCACTTTGGGGATTTATAAAATTCGAGAATAGTTAATTTTCATAAGTTCCACATAATAAAAAATGAAAGATTTCCAAACAGGAGCTGACATTTATTTAGTGCTTATCACAAACCAGACCCTATAAATCCCTTATATGCTATATCCAATTAATCCTGACAATATTCCCATGGGTAGATGTTATCATTTGCTGCATTTCACCAATGATGAAACGGAGTCTTAGAGAGTGTAATAGATTTGCCAAGATCATATATTGTGAATAGCTGTGAATATTGGGGCAAGGCTCAGGTGTATCTGACTCCAAAGAACAGATCTTAAGATGTTAAGTCCTGAAAAAGAAAAATGGATAAAAGAGTGGGAAAGAATTGTGGGTGGATGGGGTTTAGGGATGGGTAAAGGCCCAGCATATACTCAGTTGCTCTTATTTGAGCCAAATCTGGCAGGTCACATGGGCAACCCTAGCAGGATACCAGGTTCACAGCCTGAGCCCCTCAGTGACCTGGGGAAAGCCGAGAGGCCCTTCTGAGCGTTCAGCCAGCCAGACTTGCAGTTTGGTTCTCAGAACAGATTTTAAGTCAAGCCCATAAAATATCTCCAGATTTTCACACAGCCATTTCTAGTTCATGAAGCTCAGCATATCTGGATTTTCTTGCAATGTCAGTGATATTTTATAAGCCTCCCCCAAACAAATTATTTTCTCTGGAAATCAATAATATTCAGGTGACTAATAAATCTCCTATAATATAAACCTTAACATAGCAAAAGATTAAATAAATGAGACTGTGCTTAATATATCTTAAAACTGTTTGCTTATAATCCATAGGCTATTTTAAGATAAACTCTTTATATTTGAGAAAATAATAAATGAATGTAGCACTCTTGCTTTCGGAATCCACAGGAAACCCATGTATAAGTGCAGAATGTTTAACCAAAACCCCATAAAGCTTCCTCTTACAGTGATTTTCTTTTAGTATTAATTTGAATTCTGGTGCATCTATGATAGAGCAGCCAATCAAAAAAAATCTGTTGCAAGCTATGCACTTACCATGGCAACCTCAGCATCACATGGTGCACATGCTAGTTTGGAGCCAAAGAGCTTCACAGACTCTTAAGCAGACACACACAGAGCTTCCTGGTCATGTGATTGTGACTACAGTCAGCAGCATTTGCCAGGGAAATGTGTCAGTGCAAACTGATAAAACTCTGGGCATTCTGACTCCTTTGCTTCTTCGCTTTCTTTAGATCTCTTCACTCATCTCTCTTTTTCTCTGTCTCCCTCCCTCCACCTCTCCCTGCTCCTTTACTTTCCCTTGTCTTAGATATAGAATGCAGGAGTTAAAAGCTTATTTACCATCTTGGATTTTTCTCAAAATATTCCTTTATATAGAAATCTCCGTGACTGGAAAACAAATATGTTGCAATGTTCAGGACCTAATTTGCCATTCATATTCTAGAGCATGTATAACATGGAGTCTTTCCAAAGACTGACAAAACTCACAAATTTCCTTTGTATAAAGGGTTGAAATCTGCATAAGTTATTTAGATTTCCCTCTTCAATTTAACAAGGGGGTTTTATTTGCTTAGCTGTCATTTTAGTAGCATCAAAGTTAGTTATTAAGTGAAAAGTGGCTCACTTTTCATCAAATATTCAATTTTCTATTTGCTATCTCAAGAAGCACCTGTAATGGTGGATAATAACTAACATGAAACTGAGGTCCGAGATCTCAGCTAGTAATCAACATGTTAGGGATGCAAATCCTGACCCTCTGACTTAAAAGTTAGTGCCCTAAACATGGTTCTAATTCTTTGATTAAAACCAAAACCTATGGTAGATATAGGTAAAGGTAGAGAAATTAATCAAACAAAACAAAAACCACATTTTAGACTCTATGACATATATCAATTCTATTTTTTTGAAAACAGTAATGAAAAATACAAAGTTCTTTCAAATGCCAGAATGGTATTTTAATCCACTTTGCTTAAGCACATCAATTACATGATCTCCATATGCTACTGTTATAGAGTAGTCATACGGCATCAACAAAAGGTATACTTTTGGCATTCTTTCAGAATTTCCTGTACATATTGATTTAATTAACAAAATTCATTTTTTTTTTGTTCCTTGCTGGGTCTCTGCCTTTCCAGTTTAGATTCAAGTACATAAAGGCAGCATATTTCACAAAGAGGCAACTCCCAAGGTCTTATTTGGGGTAATTAATGATCCTTGTGATTTGTGGCAAGGCTTTTGGACTACAAGAGAGCCCATTTTCAATTTCCAATGTCAGTCAATCACACTTCCAATGCTGTTTCCCAAGTAATCACATTTATGTGCAAATGTTTTTAGTTAATAGCCATTGAATAATTGCCTGCCTCTAAACTCCTCTCTCTCTCTCTCTCTCTCTCTCTCAAATGAACTTGTTTGTTCACAACCATTTTGGAAATGATCCAGAGCAAAATGTCATTAGTATGTTCCGGGAACTCATTTGCAAATGCATTTATGCAGTAAGAAGTCCACTTATAAGGCAAGTGAGACCATGTTGCATCCACAGTGAAAACAGAAAGGTTGAGGAGCCTAACGTAGGAAGGGTTGACTAAAAGTGTCTATCATTGAACAAAGTCCAGTGATTTATATGTGACATTAATAAACAGTGTTTCCAAGATATATACCACAATTGTGTGTGGCTGGATCATTCATAACGATGATATATATTAAAGCTCTTGACTGCACAGGCTGATTAGTGACCTCATATATATTTTTATACAGAGTTATACATATATGTTTACATATGCAGATTGGGTGAATAGAAGAAAGGTAATGTAAAAAATAAAGTCATACACACACACACACCCTTTCAGGCCATCTTCTTGAGAGCTGAAAGCCATATTTGACTCAGCTCTGTATCTTACAAAATACTGAGATAGTCCCCCAATCCCCATCTGTGTACTTTGTGAAAAAACATGATGCCATTATATTAGCTAGAGTGACAGTTCAATTGCAGTAACAAAGGACAAAATAACTGTGACTTATATATGGTAAAAGACTCTTTCCCTCCCTTACTCCTTTGTATACTTTCCCCAAGCATAAAGAGTCCATGGCTCTTACGGCACCTCCATCACACTGGGTTGTGGATTCAGACTCTTCCTGTATTTTCACTCAGCTGCCTTCTCCATGCATATTCCTTCTTGTATCTCAGATGGCTGATCCATCTCCTGTTGGCCATATCTGCATTATAGCTATCAGAAGGAGAGAAGGGGAGAGAGGTCCCTTTATTTTAATGTATGACCAAAAAGTGCACATTCATAACCCATTAGCCATGATCTAGCCACCTAATTTCACCTAGCTGCCTCTCTACCAGAGCCTTTTTTTTTTCAGGTAGATTTTATATGTACGGTGCTTAGAGAATACATACTTTTCAAAGCTTAGAACAATATTTGAGATCTGAAAAAAATTTATTGGCTCCAAAATACCCCCCAAAAAACACAAAAATCCTTAAGCCCCCAAGCCCTGCAAAACATAATTTAATGAATATTTAATCACATATCTGTGCTATGTAATGATACCAACTTCATTAATTGTATTCATAAAATATCCATTCTTTTGAAAACAATATTTGCATTAGATTTCCTCACTTTGCCAAAGTCCTAGAATATGCACATTTGTTGATAAATTATAGACAGTCATACATATAAAAAGAAACTTTTAAACAAACATTTTCAAAGGACAAATTAAACATATTTTCCAATGTTACAGCAAAACATTATATTAAAGAAAGGTTGTGGGTGAATTTTAATTTGTTCGGCATGATGAGAGTATGAAAGTCCCAAAACTAAGTGATCTAAAGGTCTTCACATTTGTTAAATGGCTGTGAATAGATTATTTTAGAAACTGTTACAGTGAAACTATTTGAGTTAAACCTCAGCTCTGTTTAATAAGCTGCATTTTGCAAAGATCAGTATTTATGGGATATAGAATTGAATATTAATAGAATGACTGGAGAAAG
>PVKH010002631.1:0-26663 GCA_004027955.1 Chaetophractus vellerosus
ACAGATACAGTACATAAACAAGTGTACAGAATATCTGTGGTATTAAAATTTTATAGGGGAGAATAATTAGGGAAAACAATGTCTAAAAAGGCTCCTTGGGGAGGATTATTTGGGGAAAAAAAAAACAACAACAGTTGAGAAACACTGATCTATATCATGCCAGGAACAATTGACCCCAGGGCCTTTCCACTTGCTGTTTCCGTGCTTACAATTCTCTTTCTTCAGATCTTGCCTGACTCACTCCCTCTTCTTCTTTACTGCTTTACACAAATGTCATCTCCCTTGGGGGAACTTCCCTGGCCACCTTAACTTCCATATTTCCTATCTTATTCTCTATTTCTTTTCTTAGCCTAGCTTATCTGGCACACTATATATTTTATTATTTTTCTTGCTTCTTGTTTTCTTTAGTACTGACTACCTGGAAGGTAAACCTTATCTTTTTGTTCACTGCTATATCCCCAGCGCCTACTATAGGCTCTGGGGCACAGTAGGTGCTCAATAAATTCTTGTTGCATGAAATGAAATGAAGCCTAATGTGTGATAGATATTCAGTGTCAGTGGCTAGAAAGACCCAGCAGCGACTGCCTCCCATCCTAGGAAATAGTTTCAACTTTCTCCCCAGCAACGATATGTGGAAATGCAAGCAGACAGCTCAGCTGATCAAAGGTCAGGGAGAGGAGAACAGTCTGAGATCCCGAATACCCAGCCCTGGACAATTGAGAATTAACAGTGTGTCCTGCAGCCTGACATGAGACAGGGACACAGCCTGTCACAGCATGGTGTGGGCTGTTTTGAATGCCCCTAGGACACCACGTACTGTCGGCTTGTCCTGGGATGAGCATTAAAGAGCCTGAGAGGGAAGACGTGCTGGAGTCGCTCCCAGCCCTGTCTGGGGCCCCTCCTGCTGCCCCGCCCCATAGACACGGCAAAGGCTGCAGAAGCAGGGTGGGATGATAGTGGGATGATGCCACCACCACCGACGATATGGCCAACCTAGACCAGCTGGTTTTCCCCCAAGAAACGTGTTCCTTTAAGCCCCACCCACTCACTGGCAGGTACCTGTCATCACGAATTGGACGTTTTTCTTTCCAAGTCACGCACAGGGTATACTTTCTGACTGTAGTGGAAAACTACGTGGAAGAAATGTTTCCCAACTTTGTCATCACTTTTTTAATAGCAAGGGTCGTCTAGTCAGGCTCTTATTAGCTAATAAACTTATGTGAATCTTGACACAGAGTTTTGAATTGATTGAATAGCTAAAGATCATTCAGTAAAATTATACAAATCCATTTCTACAATATTATAAATTATTTATAATAGTCTAAAAAGTCAAGGCTTATTATTATATTAGCCCTATAAAGAAAGGAAGCCTCCTTCTCCCCAAAGAAAATGTGGGCCTGAGGGTGTCCAGTAAATGTATGTTTGCCAACAATTTATTAGATAATTACTTAAATTCTATAAATTGTTATTTTGTTTTCTTTTCATCTGTCATAAAATAATCTTTTTTTAAACCCTATTGAACCTTCTGAAAATGTTCTCGAACCTTACTGGTCCAGATTAGTTCTTTTCCCCTCCCCCTTGGTCTTTTCTTTTCTCTTTTGATGTTTACCTTCTCCTTTTCCCTTACCTTCCCCCATGTCCTTCTTTCTCTCTTTCCTCTGCCTGTTATTTTTACTAGTATTATTTTTTTTAAACTTTTAAAATAACAAATTCATGAATAGTCATTTTAAGTGATTTCACAGGAAATTTAAAATCCCATAATTTGGTAAGAAAAAAGAAAAACACAACCCTAGGGGATCCACTGTAGCTCAAGCTGCTGAGCACCTGCTTCCCACATGGGAGGTCCCAGGTTTGGTTCCTGGTACCTCCTAAAAACAAACAAACAAACAAAAAACAACAAACAACCAATAAAGCCAACTCAGGGGAGCCGATGTGGCTCAGTGGTTGAGTACCAGCTTCCCACATATAAGGTCCCGATTTCAATCCCTGGACCCAGTACCTAAAAAAAAAATTTTTTTTTAATTAAAAAAACTATATAATGTGTGTGTGTGTGTTTGTTTTGTTGAGTTTTTTTGGTTTTGTTTTATATTTTAAGGTATAGCCTTCTTGTTCCCTCCTTTCTATTCTTTTTTTTAAATTTTATTTTTAATGAAATGGACATCAGACTGATTTTATAACCTTTTCCTCCACTTAAAGTCTTTCAAACATTTTTCTGTATCATTGAATACTTCACAACATGTCTGAGTGGCTGCTTCGTATTCCATCATAGCAAGGAGCTATGATTTATTAAACCAACCTGGTATTGTTGAACCCTTAGGTAATTCTCCCTTCTTTTTTACTGCTATAAACAATACTCCAAGGGATGTCCTCAAACAAAACATATCTCTGCCCACTACCCTGAATTTTTCTTACAATAAATTCCTAGACTTGTCGTTGCAGCATTACAAAGTACAAACATTTTTTGACTCTTCTTCTTAGATCTGTCACTTCCCAAGTCAGATGTCATCCCCAACCCCCATGGCAAGGGAAATTCCTGTTGCATTGAGACTTTCCAATGACCTGTCTTCCTTCCTTCACATCTGCTGCTGGCCTTTGCCCTGAAGATCCCTTTACCTCCTTAGGGGAAGCCAAGCCAGAGAGCAGCTGTGTGTCTGTAAATCCACATACCTGCTCGCTCTGACCTAGGGTTAGCAGCGTTCAAAATCCACCGGAAAAATCCTAACATTGCCAAATCCTGGATAGGGTTGCCATGCCGACAGACAACGGCACCGCTTTAGTCACCTCCCACCCAAAGTCTTTAGAATCTCTCAAGAGTCAGAAGACTTTGGGGGAAATGCCTGTTTTATTGGCTGGAGCAGTTTAATCCTCTTCCACCCAGTTGGGGGTCCCATATGAGCAAAACTAATGGCCATTCAAGATTTCATGTGGATCTTATAAAAATACCACTTCTCTCTCTCTCTCTTTTTTTCATTGCCCTTTGTTCTTTATTCTTGACTTTCCCTGCTTTTAGTATATCCCAAATAATCCTTGGTTTCCAAAAGACCACCTATACATGTGCTTAGAACACCAAGAGAGCGGGGGTCATTAAAGACACAAGGGCACAACCGTGTGAAAAGACCCTTTTGAGACAATCAGGAAAATTTGATTATGAGCTATTTATTGGACGACGATGCCCAAAAATGCTTAATTAATTCAAATATTATAATGGTCTTGTAGCTAATATAGAAATATTACCATAATTTTTAGAGAGACATGCTGAAGTATGCCTGGGTGAAATGACATGATGCCTGGGATTTGCGTTCAAATAATTTAGCAAAGAAAAAGAAAGCGGATCTCTCTTTCACTTCTCAATGAGGCAAATGTAGCAAAATTCTAATTTGTGTCAAATCTGGGTGACAGTTTCAAAAATTGCACTCCTCTCTCCACTTTGAATATGTTCAAAAGTTTTCCAAAAAAAATGAAACCAAAAAATTTTAAGAGCTTTAGTCATACTGTGGCAGTTTGAGATTATTTATAAATTCCAAAAAGAGAGATTATGTTTGTAAATTGGTCTGTTCTTCTGGGCTGATAACCCTTTGATTGTATTAGATATTAGATTCAGCTGATGTCTGATTAAATTAAGACTAGGGCTTTGATTCACCCAAGCCATTAGAGTGCGACTCAACATTGAGTCCCAGCCCCCTTGGGCTGATAAAACAGACCCTCACACGGAAGTAGACCCACAGGAGCAGAACACAAAGGAATAGCGACAGCTCAGTAGCCGTGGCAGAGGCCCCAGGAAGAGAGATGAGCCTGATAGTCTACAGCCAACCTTGTGAAGAGAACAGAGCAGCTGAGCCTGGAAAGAAACAAGCCCTGGGGAGAGAGACGAGCCCTATGCCAGCCTACAGCTGACATCGGAAGAAGCTGGGACCATGGAGCCTTAAGAGGAAGAAGGAAGGGTGAACACTCACAGATGTCACCTG
Organism: Chaetophractus vellerosus; assembly: GCA_004027955.1. Classification (NCBI taxonomy): domain Eukaryota; kingdom Metazoa; phylum Chordata; class Mammalia; order Cingulata; family Chlamyphoridae; genus Chaetophractus; species Chaetophractus vellerosus. Next base: position 3,966 of record PVKH010002631.1, read on the forward strand.
CCATCTTGCTTCAACATGTAGCAACAGAGTTTGGTAGGAAAGTAACCTTGAGTTGGACTCTTTAGGGCTTTGTGACTGTAAGCTTCTACCCCAAATAAATACCCTTCATAAAAGCCAACAAATTTCTGGTTCTTTGCATCAGCATCCCTTTGGCTGGTTAATACACATACTCTTTCTAACAAACTATTGAAAGGGTCATTATGGAAAACCATCAGAGCTCTTATATTTATTTTGCAACTGAATAGTGTTTTCTTCTGAATTGCAATTGGAGTAGCACTGCAATTGCTTCAGGGCTTTAATGTTCCTGAAGGGCTTGAGTTTGCCCTGGTCTCTGTGTTCCAGTCCTGAAACTACAGGGGAGGCCTCCCTTCTACCCAGTGCTAGGCAGAGAGACAAAAATCAAAGTAAGCCTGACCACTCTTCCAGGACCGGGTCCAGGCCAGTCAACTCTCTGGTGGCTCCCAGTCTGAGCTCCCTCTACACAGGGGTTCTTCACAAGGTGGCCGTGAGCTTGAACTGAAATTCAAAAAACGTTATTCTTGTGGGGGCGTGTCGGTGCAGGTGTGATATATTTATTAAATAATACACAGTATAGTGAGGACTTAGTAAGGGGTCTGTGGTTTTCACCTCGCTGGCAAAGGGGTCTGTGGAACAAAAGAGGTTAAGAACCCCTGCTCTACACTTTGTGCAATTTAACACACAAAAATATATTATTCACACAGAAAAGATTTTTACTGCAGTTTACACACAAGGGCTTGCAAAAGCCAACCCTCTTCCTTTAGCCCTCCTTTGTTCTTGGTTGCTAGGCATCCTGTTGTGTATGAGTACAATATTTACTTTTATTTATTTTAGTTGCCCTCATATTTGAAGAGTCTGGGAAGTGCCCGGGATGCCGGGATAGAACCCACTGTGAAGCAGTTTGTCCATGCCTGCATCTTGGGGAAATGTTCTTCCCACACAAGGCCCAGGCCCTGGATTGGTGCTGGGACTCTGCCTCAAGCAGCAGAAAGGGGTGCAAGAGGCTTCAGAAGGTTGTGCAGACACGCAGGCCAATTCCCCACTCTCTTCTGCTAATCATACTTTGCAAGCTAAATGTTTTTAAATCAATACAGTCTTGTTCTAAAAGACTCAAATAATAATAGAGAAGTAAAATGCAGAATCCCTCTCCCTACCTGCCCCCAGCCCTTCTCTGGAGGTAACTACCACATACAGTTTGACATGGTCCCTGCCCTTGTGGAGCTCACAGTTCCTCAGAAGATAATTCTAAGGACCTATTCCGGGGGTAGGGGTAGGAACTGGAAGACAAGCCCTTCCTCCCACCCTTAAGGAGATTATGAGATTAGGGTCAAGAAGATCCGTATAAGGAGAACTCTAAAGGACGAGTTAGATTCAAAGTTTTAAGCTCTAGTCACATTAGTTTAAAGAAGGGAAAGAACAGTGAGGACAGAAGTCATGAAAAGCTCGAGGTGATGGGAACAATGATCTGAAAACACGGGGGAGGAAGACTTCCGTGTGGTGAGAGGCAGGGTCTGGGTCTTTCCAAATGTCTGTGGGTATATATGGGGATTGTGCCCTTTAGGGCTCTGTTGGATGAGAATGAGAGAAAATCTAACACAAATTCACTTTTGCAAAAAGAGGATTTATTTATTCATGTGACTGAAAAGTTCAGGGGAGGACGCGCGTTCAGGCACAGCTTAATCCAGGAGCTCATAAAACGTCAAACAACATCTTTAACCCTCAGCTTGATTCTCCTTCATGTTGATTTTATTCTTCGACCCCATAAGCCGGATGGTGGCAAGATGGTAGCCAGCAGCTCAGGGTCAAATTCTTTCAGGTTAGAAGCGGGGACAAAAGGACATGTCTCTTCCTGTTAGCTCCGGAGCAAGTCTCAGGATGAACTCTGATTGGACACACTTGGGTTACCTGCCAGTCCCTGAAGCCATCACCGTCACCAGAGACTGAAATTATACTGATCGACTGGCCTGAGTCGCAGGCTCAGCCTGAAAGAAGGGGGGCAGTGGTTTTTCTAAGGAGATTGGGGTTCTGCTACCAGAGAGGGGTGAACTGATGCTGAACAGCACACACCAGAGCTGGCCATTGGCACCTAGAGGACCCCGGCCTCCACGGAGACTTTAAACGTGACAAGATCTTTTCATGTCCTTAGTTGCAGGCGCCTGTTCAAAATGGAGCGAACGCCCACAATAAAGAGCTTAAGTTGAGCAAACGCTCCTCAATCAACACTGGGGAGGCTGTCATGCTCAAAGAGCTCCGGAAAGGTGACTTAGGAGGGGCACACCTATTCAGTCAGGCCTTCCTGGAGCCTTCCGAGGAGCAGCTGGCTGCTGCGTGCACAAATGGAAGCCTGGGGGCTTGGGAGGACTAAACTGTTTACGCCTCTGGAGCTGATTAGTCATCGGAGAACCAGGATATAGAACCCTAAGGACGTGCTAATTAAGTCTCTCCCTGGTATCTGGGCTGAATGGGGAGTGAGTAAGGACCTCTGCCCTCAGCAGCACACTGGGTAGTACAGAGCACTGAGAAAAAGGGAGCCATGCACTGGAGGCCCCGGTGAAGGGGCACCCCACAGGTGTCCTACTTCTGGGATGCAGGGCTCCCAACCTTTCCTACAGGGACTCCTTTAGTCCAGCAGGGCCATGGAAGGGCATAATCACTGCAGCGTCAAAAAATCCCCAAATGAATTTTTGTTTCATTCCTTTTTCTGCTCTTCCCCCAGGGCCAGGCATTCTCTTTCACTGGAGTTGGGAAATATGGGAATAAGAAGGAGCAGAGAGAGACTAGTAGTTGTTGAGAGAAAGGAGGGAGGATTTGGAAGAAAACCTGGTGTAGGCTTGAGGTTTCTGTGTTTCCTCAGAAAGTTCTAGAATGAATATGTTGCTTTTAACTGACAAATAGAAGTGTGCAGAGAGCATTGTCTCAGGGCTCAAGTGAGGCAGGGGTTGGGCAGAGGAGTTAGTCTTTTGAGCAGCAATTCTTTCATTTTATTTAAACCATCTTGGACAAAATATTTTCAGAGTTTTATATAGTACCATGCCACCTGAAACATAGAATATAACTGAGTTCTTTTTCCTTTTCTCCTGCAGTTGTTACTGTAAACATCAAGTATGATAATACATTCTAGAGTGTAGGGGTGTTTGATAAAGTTGGAGTGACTACCTTCTCTACACTGGGCATTTAAAAAAAAAATAACTGAGGAACACTCAAAAAATTAGGAATAGGAGTGTACTTCTTCAATCCTACAGAAGACATCTATGAAAAACCCACAGCTAACAGTATACTAAATGGTGAAAGCCTGAATGCTTTCCTCCTGCAATCAAGTATAAGACAAGATGTCTGCCCTCACCACTTCTACTCAACATTGCACTAGAGGTTCTAGTCAAGGCAATTAGGCAAGAAAAAGAAATAAAAGGCATCCAGCTTGGAAAGAGAAGAATAAAAGTATCTCTATTTGCAGATAACATGATCTCGTATATAGAAAATCCTGAGGATTCCATTAAAAAAAGAAACTAGAGCCTAGAACTAATAAACAAGTTGAGCAAGGTTGCAGGATATAAGAGCAACATACAACAAATAACTGTTATTTCTATCCTGTAGTAACTAGCAAACCAAAATAAAATTATGAAGAGAATACCATCCATCAAAGCAGCAAAAATAATAAAACACTTAAGAATAAATTTAACAACAGAAATGTAACTGGCACACTGAAAACTACAAAACAATGTTGAAAAAATTTTAAAAGACCTAAATAAATGGACAAATAACCCCTCTTCATGGATCAGAAGACTTAACATTTTAAAAATGGCAATACTCCTCAATTTGATATATGGATTAAGCAAAATTCCTAACAAAATCTTTTTTTTTTTGTCAAAATTCACAAGCTGATTGTAAAATTCACAAGAAAATGCAAGGAATCCATAATGGCCAAACAGTCTTGAAAAAGAGGAACAAAGTTGAAAAACTCATACTTTCCAATTTCAAAACTTACTACAAAGCTACCGTAATCAAAATACTGTGGTACTGGCATAAAAATAGACACGTAGATGAGTGGAACAATGGTACAGAGTTGAGAGTTCATAAATAAACCCATACATACATAGACTATTGAATGGCCAAAACCATTCAGTGAGGAAAGAATACTCTTTCAAAAAAAGGTGCTGGGACAACTGGATACCCACATGCAAAGAAATGAAGTTGAAATTAACTTGAAATGGATCAGTAATTGAAATCTAAGGGATAAAGCTATAAAACTCTTAGAAAGAAATGTAGGAGCAAATCTTCATGAACTTGGGTTAGGAAATGGTTCCTTAGATATGAAACCAAAAGCACAAACATAAAAACGAAAATTGGATAAATTGGACAGTAAAATTGAAAACGTTTGTGCTACAAAAGGTATCATCAAGAAAGTGAAATACATCCAACATAATGGGATAAAATATTTACAAAAAATATCTATAAAAGGGTCTTATATCCACAATATCTAAAGAATTCTTATAACTCAACAACAAAAAGACAAACACTCTCTTAAAAAATGGACAAAGTTCTGCATAAACATGTCTTCAAAGAAGATATACAAATGGCCAATAATCACATGAAAAGATGCTCAATGCCATTCATCATTAGGGAAATGCAAATCAAAACCACAATGAGGGGAGTGGGTTTAGCTCAGTGGTTGAGCGCCTGCTTCTCAAGTACAAGGTCCCAGGTTCAATCCCTGGTACCTCCTTAAAAACAAAACAAAACAAAAAAACCCACAATGAGATACTACTAGGTTGGCTATAATCTAAATGACAGAAAGTAACAGGTATTGCCAAAGTTGTGGAAAAATCAGAACTCTCAAAACATTTCCAGTAGGCATGTGAAATGGTGCAGTTGTTTTGGAAAACAGTCTGGCAGTTCCTCAATATATTAGACGAAGATTTATCATATGACCCAGCAATTCCACTTGTAGGTAAAAATCCAAGAGAAATGAAAAATGTATGGCCACACAAAAACTTGTACACAAATGCTCCAAGAACCATAAATCATAATAACTAAGAAGTAGAAACAACCCAAATGTCCATCAACTGATGAGTGGAAAATAAAATGTTGGTATATCAATATAATGGAATATTATTCAGCAACAAAAAGGAAAGAAATACTAATACATTCCACAGTATGGATGAACCTTGAAAACAATATTCTAAGTGAAAGATCTCAGTCACAATAGACCACATTTATAAGATTCCATTTATATGAAATGTTCAGGTCAGGCAAACCTACAGAGACAGAAAGTAGATTTAGTGGAGCCTAGGGCTGGGAGGTGGGCTGGACGTGGGGAGTGACTGCTAATGGATACCAGGTTTCTTTTTGGAGTGATGAAAATCTTCTGGAACTAGATGGTGGTGATGGTTGTGATCCTGTGACTATACTAAAAACCATCTAATTACACACTTGAAATGGATAAATTATATGGTATGTGAATTATATCTGCCCCTTAAAAAGCTTTTTTTAAAAAGGCAGGGAAAAAACAACTAAGGAGGTGGAAAATTTGGGATACCATGAGGTCTAGAGGACACTCAAAGGTTTTCTCTGTTGCCTTTTTTTCCCTCTATACAAACTGAAGCTATTTTTTAAAACTATATATTATAGATGTCGCCACACTGATTTCAGGCCTCTGCTTCTTGTGTGGTTTCAGTTTCCACATTTGCTATGAATTATTTTTTCACATATCTGACCGACACTGGATTCCCAATGTTTTTGGGGGCAGACGCAGAGAATCTGGTACACAGCTGGGTGTCTGGTTCGAGAGAGCAGGAGTTTCCACCTTTCCTATGAAGAGGTGGTAGGTAGTTGTATTAGTTTCCTATTGCTGCTGTAACAAATTGCCACAAATGAATGGCCTGAAACAACACAAATGGATTTCTTTATAGTTATGGATGTCACCAGTCTAAAATTACTTCCACTGGGCTGAGGTCAAGGTGCTGTCAGGGCTCCATCAGGAGGCTCTGAGGGGAGACTTGTCTTCTTTGCCTTTTTCGGTATCTTGGGGACACCTATATTCCTTGGCTCGTGGTCTCTTCCTACAGCTTCAAAGCCAACAGCGTAGTGTCTGCAAATCACACCTAATCGCATCCACAAAGTCCGTTCTGCCATATAAAGTAACCTTCCAGGTTCAGCTAAGACCTGGAAATATTTGAGGCCATTATTCAGCCTTTCACAGTAGTGATGACTTCCAGTTATGGATCCAAGACCCCATCAGAGGTAGGAGGAATGGGTGGGTCTCTCTTTGGCCTTTAGTGGCAACGTTAATCAACCAGCTGGCACTACCTCTAGGGAAAGATTCCTCTTAAGAACTTTGCAAGCATTATTGTTCCATTTGTTGCAATCAGGTGAAAATGATCTTTCCAAGGTGGGTGCACACAGGTTTTGCTGGAATCTATTTGAAACCAGTGGTGGACAGCCAAAACTCATTTCCATTTGCTTCCCATGACAAGGGGAAAGTCGTCAGCTTTAGGGTGCATATTTCAGAGCTCAAGCACTGAAAAGGGTTTCCTGGAACACAGGCTGCCTGGGTCAGGGACAAGCCTACTGCCTCCCCATGGAATGGTCCTGGGCTGCTGGACTTCGATTGCCTGTGTCTGTGTTAGACTGATTTTCTCTTGCCTCCCTTGCATTCTGCTGTCAGCACCTCTTGATGGGACTGTTATGCCTGCCTCTGGGAAGTCCCCATGCTCCATGAGTTTGCAGCTTTCAAAATGCTGTCATGCTGTGAGGATGGGAAGCAGATTGCACAGCTGCAGGTAAAGGTGGAAGGGATAAGCCTTGGCAAAGGCACCAGAGTAGGTCTCTCTTTATTCTCTCCTTGCATCTTATGAGTTGACTTTGATATTTCTCTTTTGACTCCTGAGTGGCTTTTTGGGCTTACTTCTAAATGTTATAAAACATTCCAAATGTGAGAGGTTGCTAGTAGCCTGGGTTCTGAATAACCAAAGCTTTCCAGAATTGATCATCTCCAAAGTTAACCAAATTCCACTGAGGCATGCTTATGTTTTCTGTCTGAGTAGTCTCCTCTTAACAGTTTTATTTTCTTTATTATGAAGATCATTCTCAGAAAGTAAAATAGATACAAGAAGAGAACAAAAGAAATGGAAGAGAAATAATAAGTGAACTCATTAAAAGTTGCAGGAGACAAGTTCAATACCCAAATATCAGTTGTATTTCTATATACTAGCAATGAACAATCCAAAAATGAAATCAAGAAACAATTCTATTTAAAGTACCATCAAAAGAATAAAATACTTAGGAATAAATTTAAACAAGGAAGTGCAAGGCTTGTACACTGAATCCTACAACACAGTGTTGAAAAAAATTAAAGAAGATCTAACTAACTGGAAAGATGCCCAGTGTTCATGGATTGGAAGACTTAATATCGTTAAGATGGTAATATTCCCTAAAGTGATCTAAAGTTTCAACGCAAACCCTAAAAGGATTCCAAAGGCCTTTTTTATAAAAAATGGAAAAGCCTATCTTAAAATTCACATAGAATTGGAAGAGATCCCAAATAGCTGAAACAATCTTGAAAAAGAACAAAGTTGGAAGATTCATACTTCCTGTTTCAATAATACTACAAAGCTATAGTAATCAAAACAGTGTGGTACATGCATAAAGATAGACATATAGGGCCCGGCTAGATAGCTCAGTGGATAAAGAGCGCGCTGGGATACCACATGGGAGACCCCAGGTTCGGTTCCCGGGGACCTCTCCTAGCGGGCAGACCGCCTTGAGAATGGCAAGCCGCCATGGGTGGGCCAGAACCGCTGTGGGCAGGGCAAAAAGCTGCCACGGACAGGGCAAAAGCCGCCACGGGCAGGGCAGGTCGCCTGTGAATGGAGCGCAGCCAGCCACCCGCGAACTGAAGCAAGAGCCGGCCGTGAATAGAAGCAGAAGCCGCCCACAAGTGGGGAAAGCCGCGCCTGCGCAGTGACCAAGTCTCGGCGCGTCGCCGCAATGGGGGGGGGAAGGGGAGATACGTAATAAAATAAATAAATCTTTAAAAAAAAAAAAGATAGACATATAGATCAAGGGAATAGAATTGAGAGTCCAGAAATTAAACCCATAAACCTTGGACAATTGATTTTCAACAAGGGCAACAAGACCATTCAATGGGCAAAGAATAGTTTTTCGATAAATGGTACTCGGACAATTGGATATCTGAATTCAAAAGAATGAGGTTGGACACCTACCTCATACCACATACAAAAATTAACTCAAAATGGATCAAAGACCTAAATAAAAGCATTAAAACTATAAAACTCTTAGAAGAAATTGTAGGGGTAAATCTTCATGACATTGGCATTGGCAATGGTTTCTTAGATAGGACACCAAAAGCACAGGCAAAAAAGAAAAAAATAGATAAAGTAGACTTCATCCAAAATTTTAAAACTTTTGTACAACAAAGGACACTATCAAGTGAATGAAAAGTCAATTCACAGAATGGGAGAAATTATTTTCCAATAATATATATGGTAAAGGACATATATCAAGAATACATTAAGAACTCTTATAACTCAACAAGATAAAGACACCTAACTTAAAAATGGACAAAGGACTTGAATATGGTATTTCTAAAAAAAAAAAAAAAAAAAACGTAAATGGCCAAGAATCACATGAAAATATGCTCAATATCATTAGTTATTAGTTAAATGTAAATAAAAACCACAATGAGATACCACTTCATACCCACTAGGATGGCTATAATCAAAGAAATGGGAAATGTCAAGTGTTGGTGATGTTGTGGAGAAATTGGGAGCCCAGTACTTTGTTGGTATGAATGTAAAATGGTGCAGCCACTGTGGAAAATATTTTGGCAGTTTTTCAAAAAGGTAAACATGGACTTACCATGTGACCCAGCAATTCTACTTCTAGGTAGAGATCCAAAAGAATTGAAAACAAATATTCAAACAAAAATTTGTACATGAATGTTCATAAAAGCACTAGTCACAATATTCAAAATGTGGAAACACCTAAATGTTCATCAACTGATGAATGGATAAAAAAATGTGGTATAATTCATACAGTGGATTATTATGTGGCCATAAAATGGAATGAAGTACTGGCACATGTCACAACATGGATGAACCTTGAAAACATTATTGTAAGTGAAAGAAACCAGGTACAAAAGGCCACATATATGAAATGTCCAGAATAGGAAAATCCATAAAGAAGAAAGTAAATTAGAGGTTACCTAGGGCTGGAGAGGAGGGGGGCAATAGGGAGCAACTGCTAAAGGGTACTGGGCTTCCTCTAAGGTGATGAAAATTTTCTGGTACTAGACAGTGGTGATGATGCACATTATTGTGAATGTACTAAATGTCACTAAATTATAAACAATTTTAAATGATTAAAATAGTAAATTTTATGCTATGTGTATTAACCACAATTTAAAAAATCAGTTGACCACATATTGGGAGTCTATTTCTGTACTCTATTCTGCTCCATTGACCTATTTGCCCATCTTTATGCCAATACCACACTGTCTGGTTAATGTAGCTTTATAGTAAGTCTTGAAATCAGGTGGTATGAGTCCTCATACTGTATTCTTTTTCAAGGTTATTTTGGCTGTTTTATGTCTTTTGCATTTTCATAAATATTTTCGTATTATCTAGTCCATTTCTGCCCCCCAAAAAGCCTACTGTAGTTTTAATTGAGATGGCATTGACTCTGTAGATCGTTGGAAGAGAATTAAGATGGCAATGAGTTTTCCAAGCTGTGGATATAGTACAGTATATCTTTCTTTTTACTTAGAAATTCTTTGATTTCTCTCCGTCAATTTTTGTTGTTTTCATTGTAGAGGTCTTGAAAAGCTTTTGTGAATTTTATTCCTAAGTATTTGATGGTTTTTATTGTCAATCTATCACACACTAATTTAGACGAGGGTATTTTATAGGTGTGATCAAAGTCTATAATCAGTTTTCTTTAAGTAAGGGAGATTACCTGAGATAAGCTTGGTGGACCTGATTCAAGCAATTGAAAGCCCTTAAGAACAGAGCTGAGGTTTCCCTGAAGAAGAAATTCTCCCTATAAACTGCAGTTTCAGCTCATGTCCCAGAATTCCAGCTTGCCCTTCCTGACGGCCTGGCCGACAGGTTTCACGCTTGCCTAGACAGCCCTCATAATAGTGTAAGCCAATTCCTTGTAATAAATCTCTTGAGATATAAGTGAATGTGTGTGTATTTATGTGTGTGTGTGTGTGTGTGTGTGTTTGTGTCTTACTGGTTCTGTTTCTCTGGTGGAACGCTAACTGATACGCTTGCTAAAAATTTTTAATATGAATGAGTTGAATTTTTTTTAAAGATTTATTATTTATTTATTTATATATCCCCCCCTTGCTGCTTGTTCTTGCGTGTTCATTTTGCGTTCTTCTGTGTCTACTTGTCTCCCCTGATCTGGTATCACGCCGAGTCAGCTCACCATGCAGCAGCCTGCCTGCTCGAGGCGGTCTGCCTGCTCAAGGAGGCCCCGGGGACCGAACCCAGGGCCTCCCATGTGGTAAACCAGAGACCTACCAACTGAGCTACAGCCTGTTCCCAGTTGAATTTTAACAAATGTTTTAGTTGCATCTATTGGAACGAACATACAATTTTCTCCAATTTTCTGTTAAAGCACCTAATTATATTGATTGATTTTTTATTATTGAACCAATCTTGCATTCTTGGAATAAGTCCCACTTGGTCATAATGTAGCATACATTTTATATTTTCCCGGATTCTATTTGTTAATATTTTGTCAAAGATTTTTGTATTTACTTTCATAATTTTCAGCTTTTATGATGTCCTTGTCAGATTTTAGTATCAAGGACAAATTGATCTTTATTAAAAAGTTGGGAAATGCTCCCTCTTTATATTTTCTGAAAGGGCTTGTGTAAGCTTGATGAAATTTATTTCCTAAATAGTTGATAGACTCCACCAGTGAATTCATCTGGGCCTAGAATTTTCATTAAAGGTTGACTTTAATTATAACTTCCATTTTTTCTAAGATATACAAGGTTTTTCAGATTTTATATTTGTTTTTATGTGTGTCAGTTTTGGTAAGTTGTATCTTTCAACAAATTTGTCCATTTCATCTAAGTTGTCAAATTTATTGACATAAAATTGTTTATAATATTCTATTTCATTTTTTAATAATTTTATTTTTATTTTTTCATTTTTTTAAAGGAGGTACTGGGGATTGAACCCAGGAACTTGTATGTGGGAGGCAGGTGCTCATCCATTGAGCCACATCCACTCCCCTCTTATTTCCTTTTAATGACTGTAGAATTGGCAATGAGTCTTCATTTTTATTATTTATATATTCATTGTTTTCTCGATTTTTAAATTTATTAGTCTTTATAGAGTATTGTCAATTTTATAAATCTTTCAAAGAATCAGTTTTGATTTCATTGACTTTTCTCTATTTTTTTGTTTTCTATTTCACTGATTTCCCACTCTTATTTTTATCATTTTCTTCCTTCTTCTTACTTTGGATTTTATTTACTCTTCTTTTTTTCTGGTTTTGTAAAGTAGAAACTTAGCTCATGGATGTCAAACCTTTTTTCTGTTCTTTTATAAGCATTTAAAGCTATAAATTCCCCCATTAAGTGTTGTTTTAACTGCATCCCACAAATTTTGATAGGTTGTGATTTTCTTTATCATTTAGTTTGAAATAATTTCTAATTTTCTTTGTTAATCCTTCTGTAACCCATGGTTTACTTAGAAGTTTGAGGATTGAACTTTCCAGATGTTTTTTTGTTATTGATTTCTTACACAATTCCATTTCGATCCTTTGGAATTTTTTGTTGTTGTTGTTACATATACCGCCCCCCTTTCTGCTTGCTCTTGCTGTGTGTTCATTTTTTGTGTTCTTCTATGTCTGCTTTGTCTCCCACCGCTGCGGCGACACGCCGAGTCAGCTCGCCGCGCAGGCGGCTTGCCCCGCTCATGGGCGGCTCTGCTCCGTTTCGCCCGTGGCTCTGCTCCATTTCGCGGGCGGCTCTGCTCCGTTTGCAGGCAACTTGCCCTGCCCGTGGCAGCTTTTTGCCCTGCCCACAGTGGCTCTGCCCCACTCACGGCGGCTTGCCCTCTCAAGGCAGTCTGCCCGCTCGGAGTGGTCCCTGGGAACCGAACCCAGGGCCTCCCATGTAGTGAACTGGCGCTCTATCCACTGGGCTACAGCCGGCCCCCACTTTGGAATTTTTAAGTCTTGTTTTTTGGTTCCTACATGGTTTATCTTTGGTGACTCTTCCATGTGTCTTTGAAAATAATGATATTTCTCAATCATTGGGTATTATGTCCAATATTTGCTAATTGGTCAAGTTAGTTGAGTGTTGCTTAAATCTATATTTCTATTGGTTATTTTATGTGTACTTGTTATGTCATGATTGAGAGAGATTAAAGTCTTCAACTTGATTTTTTTGTGTGTTTATCCCTTTAATTCTGAAATTTTTGCTTCGTGTGTGTTAAAGACCAATTATTAGGTGCATGCACATTTAGGATTAGGTCTTCTTTAAAAATGACACTTCTAGGATTATGAAATCAATTCTTATCTTTGGCACTGCTCTTTTTCTTAAAATCTATTTGTCTGATATTAATATAGCCATGTTATCTTTCTTATGAATATTTGTATATGGTATATTTTTCATCTTTTAATTTTTATCCTATCTCCTTGTGTTTGAAGTGTGTTTCTTCTCCACATCACATAATCAGATCTGATGTGATGGATCCCTGAATCTTTATTGGATTTATCTCTCACCTTCAGCAGTACATGTCTTTCTAAGACCTCCAATGTCCACGTCTTGCTCATTTGTTTTGATAAACAATGATGTCATTTATATAATGGACAGATGTGATATTGTATGGAAGGGTCAGTTATTTCAGGTCCCTTCAGAATATATTATGACCAAGGATAGGACAGCTAAAATAACACTAGAGAAAGACTGCAAAATATATATTACGCATCTTGTGTGAATACACAGTGCTTCTTGTTCTCCTTTCTGATGGGGATGGAAAAGAATACATTCTCTATCCATGGTCCCATGCCATGTGCTCTGCTCTCATGAAGATACTACATTGGGGCTACTTCTTGGTTGAGTTTGCATTAATCTTCTAGGATCTGTCTGTTTTTTGTAGGGGCCTATCTGGCAAATTACATGAACATCAGCTGGGACCACAATCCTTGCATTCAGTAGGTTTTTATGGGTCTCCACCATTTCTCCTGAGATGAGGTTTGTCCATGTTGCAACAAGTATCAGAGCTTTGTTTCTTTTTATGGCTACGGCGGAATTGAATATATTGAATTTTGTTTACCCATTCATTTGTTGATGAATCTTCCCAAACACTCAACACCTGAAACCCTGTATCCTCCAGTGCATCCTCCTCCCCAATGTCCCATCCTACGTTCCCACCAGTGAAAATTTTAACAAGTGCACCCACCACCAGTGACAAGGCCCTTGTGTCCTCACCGCAGGCAGCTTGCAGGCAATCCAGCTCCAACATAGTCCTAGGACCAGCTCTCATAGGTCAGCACCCCCAGGAAACAGACAGTGTGCGGGAGGTTTCCTGGGGAGTGCTCGCAGGACCCCCTCTTGCGAGGGGTGATTCAGGAGTGGGCAGAGGGAGAAGTTTAGCTGTGATCAGGTGCAACAGAGGCCTCAGCCAGTCCCACGGGCAGCTCTGGTGCTGGGCTTGTCCTTCAGAATCCTCCAATCGAGGCAAGGGGGCAGGACCTCTGTGCCCCCTGTGCCATTGAGTAACTGGATGCAGGCTGCCCCCAGGAAAGGTGCAGAACCAGGAGTGACGCCACTTCCTAGGGCCAAAAACAGTTCTGGAGAGGGACTCAGCCAGAGCCTACAGCAGCTGAGGGGATGGGCCCTTCCACCCTGAAGGCACATCTAGGCAGCCCACTAGAGAAAGAAAAAGATGGGGCCGGGGAAAGGGGAGGGGAGGAGAGAGCGGCAGCATAAGTCGTCCCCCCCCCCTTAATGATTGTTCTGGAGATTATAGCCTGCATCCTTAATATAATACACACTGAATTAATTTTATACCACTTCAAGTATAAGCCTGCAGCAGGGTATTCACATTCCCGCACTCATCTTTTGTGCAATTATGTCATATCTTTTACTTCTACACGTTATCAACCCCACAGTACATAGCTATTACTTTGCTTTAAACGATCAATTACCTTTTAAAGAAATTAAACCATTGAAACAAGGGCCTGTCATAGTTACTCCCATATGGACCACTTCAGGCGCGCTTGTTTCTTTCTGCCTTTCTGATCTTGTCGGTATGTGAGCTAAAGGGGTGGGGGGTGAGCTGTGATGATTCCCAGTGCCTTTGGTTCCCTTTTGGGTTTTCTTTACTCTGGCAGTCCCCTGGACTGCCACTTTCTCAACAAAAGGTAGGGCGGGGTGTCAATAAGTGGGGAGAGTTATTGGGCTGAGTTTGTCACCTACCACCCTCACTGGTGTTTCGGGCTCAGCTGACTTCTCCTAGTTCCTGCAGAGTCTCTCCAGTTCTTCTCACAGCAGGCTCAGATTCCTTCCCCAGTCTGGGAGCTGCTCACCCGGGAAGGGCTCCCTTCTCTCTCGAATTCAGTTCATCAAGGATTTCTTGCATCCCACCCCTCTTAACCAACCTAATAGAAAAGTGCACCTTTTGTTTTGCTTAAGTTCCGCTTGTTGTTGCCCCAGGAACAAAGATCTTGGCCCACCATCTTCTGCATCTGACCAGCACGTAATTCCTCTGCTTGTGTGCTTTTGCTTTGGGTCTCTTTTCTCCTGTATCAGTGGCTTGTTGTGAGCAGTTAAGGTGAATCGTGCTGTACTATGAGACCGGGGGTGAGATGATCGCCGAGCCCTGGTGTACCCAAAGCCAGGGCCCAGGATGCGCCTTGGCTTTACCCCCACTTGGCTGATCATTACAGCTCTTCATCAAAGGGAAGTGCCGGTGGAGTAACAGAGCACGCGCTGCCCTGCAGGTGAGAAGACCTGGGCTTTACCTGTAGGTGCTGCTGCCAGACAATTGGAAGGTCTTGGGCTTGTCACAAGCCCTTTGAGCTTCGATTTCCTCATTTGTAAACTATACAACCATGATGGTTAAGCTTGTGTGTCAACTCAGTTAGGCTATAGCACCCAGTTATGAAACCAAACACTAAGCTAGGTGTTGCTGTGAAGCCAGTTTGTAGACACAGTTCATACCTGCAATCAGTTGCCGCTAAGAGATTACCCTTCATAGTGTCGGTGGATCGCTGGATCGCATTCAATCAGTTGAAGGCCTAAGAGCAAAGCCTGGGATCTCCCAGAGATGAAACCTCAAGCCTCAACTCCCACGTGAGTTTCCAGCCTGCTGTCCTGCTCCACAACTTTCGAACTTACCAGCGCCCACAATTAAGGAAGCCAATTCCTTAAAATACATCTCCTTATACACTGCGTATGCAAATATGTATGAAGCTACAGAGCCTATTGGTTCTGTTTCCCTGGAGAAGCCAGACTGATACAACTACTTATGCGGAACTAAGCTGTAGCACTTTAAGATTCTAGCTCCGCTTTTGCCTGAAGAAAATGAAGAGGACATTTTGTGGTATCTCAGTTCCGGTAACGTGAGAGGCCCCCGTCATGCCACCTCCTCATTAACTTGTGATGATAATGTACACACAAGACACTAATTCTTTATTTTTCAAAAATAAGGCGGTGGTTAATTTGATTTGAATGCTCTGGTCCGTAAGTAGGCTTCGTGATTTTTAATCCAATTACTGTGGGAGATATTTCTGATTCTAAGCGTATCTGGTTTCTGGGTACGGTGTAAGTTCTATGCCCGGATGACTCATGTTTCCAGAAGGGAGAAGTTGGGGCCTATAGTCAATAAAGAGGGTCTGTTTATGCGGCTTTGTTTTCCATTATTGTACCCAAGCTGCAGGGAGCATAAGCCTTGCATTTAGCTCGGATTTCTGTAAGCAGCAGAAAACCCACAGGCAATTTCAACTTGAAAGTTTGCCATACAAATTAGCATCATTTCTCAACAAGGTCTCAAAACATCCACTGGAAGGTAAACAAAAGCTGCCACCATGACCACCCCACTGGGGAACCTTCTGGAACGTCTCGGCCAAGAGGTCAGGGTCAGTCAGCTAGTGGGCCAGCGCTTGTTTTGAGCTGAATTATACAAGCAGACAACCTCTGGTGCCCAATTCCCCACGTCCTTGCAGCCTTTCTCTTCACATTAGACCTCAAAATCAGTTGGAGCCACTCTCCAAATAAGTAGCAGTTTCGCTGAGAAAATAGTTCTCCCATTCAAATCATCGGCTCTGCTTTTGTTGGCACCAGATCAATTTAATACTCTGAAATTTCTAAAAAGATATGTGTTTGTAGTAACATTGTGGTGCAATTTTCACACTTAAATTTTTTAAATCAATAAAACTCTTCATCATTCTCAAGGTAACTTAGAAAAAGAAACTCTCTCCTGGTCTCGGCTGCTGATGATAAAAGTTGCACGAAACCATCTTAGGCACAACAGAAATTGGGCCCTGTCGCCCCCGTGATAAAGCAGCCTGTGGCCCAATTGTTATGTGACAGGAAAGTGAAAAGAAAACAGTAGAAAGTGAAAATGATAGATCAGAAAATACTTTGTGATCTCATCTGTTTGAGGACCTGTTTTTTGAACCGTGATTCTGCTCAAGTGATTGGGGAATAAAGTTTGTAATGAAGTGCGGTCTGGTTTAGCATTGTTCAGTGGGGAATGTTGCTAAATAGTTTTGGTGTTCTTTCACAAGATGGAATTTAATAGCTCTGCCGTGGAGGCTCTCAGGTGACCAGAAAGAACGCGAGGGTGAATCTTCATGTTTCCGGCAGGGAAAAAAAAAAGATTCCTAGGATGTCATTATCCACACTGTCCTCTACAGTGAATCTGGCTCTGCATGTTCAATTAATTAGGAAAACATACATGAGACCAAGTAAAACACTATACAGAAATTAAAAACAAATACTGCCCATCAGTGAAGAGTTGTTGTAGAGAGTATGAGAAACATACCTCTGTCAAGAATGTGGAAAACAGGGAGTGGCCTTGAAATAACATTTTTTTAAGGCCCTAGGAAAATCAAAAGCACATTGAACTTTGGATCAGGGCTCATGGCAAAGTGGGTAGTGACAAGACTATTTCTCCTAGGAGCTTCTAGGAAGGAATTAGTTCGTTGGATCTGTGGTTTTTAGATTTAGTTGGTGCTTCTGGCATGGCGGCTGGATAGAGCAAGATTCTTGAGTCCATTTTCCTGCTGGCCCCCACAGCCAGTTCTCCAGAATGAGTGGGAAGGTGTCTGCAGTCCGTCAGCATCCTGGTATGTTTAGACATCCCGACAGCATGAAATATGCATTTATTTGGGCAGCACAAGGAACTTAGATGTCACAGGGTACCAGGAGAAAATGTCCTTGATTGTAGATGCAGTGTTATACTATCATCTCCAATCCAAAAGAGGAGAGGAGGGGGAAAGGTGAGGGGTTGGGAAACTCCAAGCTCTGGAAGATTTCCCAACTTAAGAAATGGGGAAAAAAAACTAAAACATTTAAATATATGAAGCAGAGAGAGAAAACAAAATGCAATGCTTTCCCCCTTTCACCTCATTTTGAGTCTTAAACCTTTAAAAAATGTTTATTATAGTAACATATACAACTCAAAATTTTCTATTTTAACCACTTTCAAGTGTATAATTCAGTGATATTAATTATATTCACAATATTGTTCTACCATCACCAATATCCTTTACCCCAACTTTTTCATTGCCTCAAGCAGAAACTCTGCACCCATTAAGCAATAACTCCCCCTTCCCCTCCTTGTCTTTTTGTGTCTGACCTATTTCCCTGCACTTGATGTCTTCAAGGTTCGTTCATGTTGTAGCATGTATCAGAACTTCATTCCTTTTTACAGCTGAATCATATCCCGTTGTGTGTGTGTGTGCCACCGTTTGCTTACCCATTCATCTGTTGATGAATACTTGGGTTGCTTCCATCTTTTGCCTACTGTGAATAATGCTGCCACAAACATTGGTGTACAAATAAGGCTTGAAACTTTTATCAAGCTATTAAGCTCTGACATTGCCTCTAACAAGATCCCCATATGTAAGGAATGGCATTGAAGTCATAGGAATGATAACCCGATGGAGACTCCTATATGAATTTTGGTCCCATTCTCCTACTTTCTACCCACCAGCACCACTAGTTATTAATCTTTATACTATGTTTGAAAAAAAAGTGATATTCTATCCCTAGTTTATAATCAGGAAATTTATGACCCAAATAAATTCTTCCTTTAGGTCAGATTACTGTGCCCAAACAGTCTATTACTCTACAAACCCAAAGCAAACAAGACCTCAACAATTCCCTGGAGAGCATGGAGTCCTCAGGCTTAATGAGGGTGAGCTACTCTGCTTCTTCCCTGAAATTTCCCAAATGACCAAATCTAAAGTCAGAAATCCATGATTGGAAGTGGTAACATTTGGACAGGATATGGCACCGACACACACATCAGTTGGTCAGCTGTCCTAGCTCTAAATGGCTGGTGACCATATAAAAGTCAGGTGACCTGGTCTAAGTCTGAATTTTCCCATTAATAAGGGGATAGAGCTGGTACACATACTCTCAAAGACCAACCCCTACCCTCAAGCTCTACTAGTCTAGGAGTTGATATTTTTTTTTCTTTTCCTCTTAAAAGGTTATGGCTCAATGTCTATTGCATCTGTATTTATGAATTGTACACTTTATTTGCTTTTTGAGGGCTAAATCAAAACTCATTATTCCTAAGAAATATTTACAATGGCTTGAAAATAGAAATGGTCAATGAGCATCCTGACTGTACCCAAGTTCTTGGATAAGTTTGAAAAAGAGAGGAGAAAATTATATGATTATTGCCAGCTTACAGTTAGTCCCATTGTGACCTTGGTATGTTCTTTCTTTAGGTGTGTGTGACAATCTTGTCCAAACTCTCTAAATAGGAACCAGAAAAGCATACAAATACAGAAAGAGGCAAACAACAACAATAAAGCCCAACAAGGAGAAAATATGACCCCAATTTTTGCCTCTTACATCATTCTCAGGCGAGATTATGCCGTTAGGGTTTTCCTTGTAGAATTCAGACATTTCAAGGGCTTTGCTTATGATCACTCCAGACAGTGGCTGCTCGGGAGACATGAGAATGGGAAAAATGACTTCCCTCTCACCTACTCCTTTCAAGGAGGATCCAGCAGGATGCCTCGGGAAGTCTGAGTGAGAGGCAGGCTTTTCTTAGTTCCTTCGTCTTTTCTTTCATCCTCACATGTTCTGCTGTGAGTCCAGAAAATGTACGGTGCAGCACAATTTCTTTTTCAAAGGACCATGCAGAAAATTCAGAGAAAATTTCAAGACCTCGTTCCCATGTAGCCACTCAGTAGCCACGTGACTTGAGAACTCAAGTTCCTTGGAACTCAGTTTCCCCCTCTGTGAAAAAGTGAAACTACCTGAATTGTCTCCAATGCCTCCTCCAGCTCTAACGTTCCATGGAGCTGACTCATTGTCTATTAAATGGTCAGCAAGTTTCTAGTAGATGTGACTTATTGTTTGCAGAACCAGAATCTTCTAGGAGGGTAACACAAAAAATAAAATCCCTGTAGATACCAATTCCATACTACCTAAAGCTCTAAGCTTGGAGCTGTTTTTGGTATATCTCTTCCTATTATTAATTCAAAATCATTAGAGACAATTACTTTAAATTAATGATTGAACTAGCTTAGGGTTAAGATAGAAACATGTTGTCACTAAGTACTTACTAATTCCAAGAAGACTGAGATTTTAAATATTTAACTTGTAAATATTGTGATTCAGACAAACATAACTCCATGAACAAGGAAGTTCAGGCGATTAAAAGGCAGGAACACCCTGCAGCATTCGGGTCACGTTATATTGTGCAACTCTGGGAATTCACGTTCACTGTTTGGGGCAAAGGATTCCAGTTAAGGACACACAGCTTTGAGTCGTGCGAACCTGCTTCCTCAGACTGTCTCCATCATTTCTTCCTTCCTTAGCTCTTTTAAAATGCCATGCCTCTCTTTAGAGAGGCCTCCCCAAATATCAGCACGTTCTTTGGGTCCGCATTCAACTGGGTATAGAGCATCGATGCAGGTGCTTCAGTTACACAAGAATCTCAGATTAAATTCAGCTGTGAGTCGTCCTGTGCCACGTATCAATTGATCGACTCTCAGCTCCAAAGTTACCCTTCATTGCCTGCTCAGGAGCAATATAGAGGGTCCTTTAAATATTTTTCCTCTGCCAGCTGTCATAAGCTTAAGCTTTGTCAGTAGAGGGCACTGGAGAGATGTTTCAAATAAGTGGTTTTCTTTCTGGTGACTCCCTCAGCTCTTGGGACTCAAAGGGCTTCTCCAGCTCCAGGCTTCCCCAATGTCCACATCCTGTGGTGAGGGTAGCTTTCTCAGGGTTGGATTCCCACAGTACACATGGCCAGCAGCACCCAATGGCCAAAACCTTCCCTGTGTTTTAACCTGGAACAAATATGGCTAAGTTTATTGTTCATTTATTAATGTTAGGTGGTTAGTTTTGGTGTTAGCTCTCTTTCATCTCTATTATGGTTTTTTGTTTTCTAACTGTGGTTTTGGATATTATATAAAAGTAACTGTGACAGTGAAAATATCATCAGACTTGGCTTTGGAAGACCTGATTTTTGAGCCCAGGTTCTGATGCTTACCAGATGGGCAAGTTGTTTAACCTCTTTGAATCTCAGTTTCTTCATCAGTTAAATGCTCTTACAGAGCCACAATGAGGAGTCGATGTGGTTACTCAAGTGGAAGAGCTTTAGTACTTACAAAGCCCTCTGTAATTGGGAGGTATATGGAATCACATTTTTTTAAAACTCTCACATTCATTTAATATTTGATACTTACTAAAAGGTAGTTACCAATCTTTTAAACAGGTGTTAAGTATAAATGATCCATGTAGCCAAAAATCTATAATGGTTTATTAGACACAAGAACATTTCTTTGGCCCCTCTGCTGTCTCTACACATGCCAGATAATCTTAATCAAAACAAAGTTTTGAGTGTATTATATAATCTCTTTTGTTTTCTTATTTCTTGCAAAGTTAAAAGAAATATGTTTGAAGCACTATGAACTTATTCAACTGACCTGCCCCTAGTTTTTGGAAAATAGAGAAATTACATGGCCTTTAAAACTACAGCCAGCAATTTTTTTTGGCAATTACAACATTCACAAATGGAGGAATAGGAAATAAATTATAACCTGGTGCTCATTATACCCAATATCACAGCATTTCCCCCACCACAGTAATTCAGCGCTTGCCATTGTCTTGCACAATGGTAAACTGAGGCACCAAGCATCATTATTTTATTCAGACCCCAAAGGGAAAGGAAACTCCCATTTTCTGAAGAACTTTCACTACAAGGTACAACACACAAATTTCATTTAATCCTCACAGCAGCCCCAGGAAGAAAGTGTTGTTATTAACCCCATCTTACACATAAAGAAACTGAAGCTGAGAGAGAGTAAATAACTTGTCCAGGGTCCTGTGGCTAAAAAGTAGTAAATTAGAGATCAGAGTTCGGATTAGCCTGACTCTAATAGTGCATGTCTTATCACCTCCTTTGTTAGCCAGAATATATCCCCAATGGCCTCCAAGATAATAGTGCTATTAGCAGTATAATTTTATTGAATGGAAAGCAATTAGCAGTTGAATCTAATAGAGCTTGAATTAATAAAATTCTCCAGTGATTAATTACATAAAAGTTCTCAAGCTACATCATGGATACTAAGAGTTAAGTGCTAGATTGAAAAAAAAAAAAAAGGTTGGCAAACATTCAACTGTGTGCTGTAACAGCACCAATTGGCCATTTGCCTCCTGTGCATATATAATCATCTACGATGAGGTTTGTTCTGTTGCCTTTTCAGTTTCCCCTTTGCCATCTGTGTATGCGTTCACTTAATCCTGGAGCAAGTTATGGTCATGTATTTATCCAGTAAAGGAAAGTGCGCTTGTGATAACTAATTGTTTTCCCTTTAAATTTTTATATTAGATTCAGTAGCTGAGAAATAGCATACTTTTTAAAATTTAGACTCTTTCAAGTTTGTGCTAGATCTTTAAAAGGCTTGAAGTTTAACCCTCAATAAGCTTCACTTTGAAATCTTGTTGGAAAAATCTGAAAGACTGATCTTTTTTCAAAAGGAAAACGGGGAAAAAATCAAATCAAAGCTTACTGAAATTGAAAAGACAAGTCATGAGGCTCGAGAGGGAATGAAGGAGACCAGAGCTTTAATAATGGAAGGGAGGAAATAACTTCAGTTAAGTAGGATCATTTGTGGGGAACCATCCTCCTGAGGTTCGGTCATTTCAGTATTGGACTTCACCCCCTGCTAGACAAGTTCATTGAGATCAGGAGCTGTTTTACCCAACTTTATCTCCTGTTCTTCATCCAGGTCTCCCACATGGACTATCACAGCAGCTTCTAGAAGAGATCGCTGCCTCCAGGCTCCTCAGCACCATCTCCTGTCCACACTGCAATGTGATCTGGTCCTGAACTCTCCCACAGGATGCTAGAACATCCCCCAGGTAACATTCAAACTCTGTCACTGATTCTGAAGGCCTTGCAAAACTTGGCCCAAACCAAATATATTACCAACAATGTC
>PVKH010002632.1:0-26649 GCA_004027955.1 Chaetophractus vellerosus
CATTCTAAAATTGAGGTGATGACAGCACAACTCTGTGATGAAAATGAGAGCCACTGAATGTACAGTTTGAATGGATTGTACAAAGCATGGGGCTGTATAACACAAGTAATCCAATAGTGGAAGATAGACTGTGGTTAACAGGACAAATATGAGAAGTTCTCTCATAAACTATAACAAATAGTTAATACTAATACTGGGTATTAATAATTGGGTAGGTTGGGACAAATACACTATATGTAAGATATGGGCTATAGTTAGTAATAATATTTTGACAATGCTCTTTCATAGTTTGTAACAAATGTTCCACAACAATGCAAGCTGTTGGTGGCAGGGTGATGTATGGGAGCCCTGTATGATGTTATGCATGTTTGTTTTGTAAGTTCACAACTTTTACTGTTTATGTATGTGCATGTAAGTTTGAAATAATTCAATAACATTTTCTTAAAAAAGCAATGCATTTCAATTTAACCTGATGAAAAGTTCAGAAATTGGAAGACGATTTCATCTTTTAGCCACAGATGGAAGAGGATAGTTAGCAAGTATATAGTGACCTGAAGGGCTTTCAGTTTATGGTATCTTCAACTGTCCCTTCTTCTTTAAGTCTTTAATATCATTCGCTTTCCAAAACCTGCTCTCAGGAAAGCATCTATAACTTGGGAGAAATAGAACACAGTGCATTATTCTCCTAGTGGTGCTTACATTTTAAGGCTTCTTATTGTGAAAAAAAACCTCAGCTTTTTAATCTAATAGAGGTATTCTATCTCTTAGGGTTTAGGTGGGGGTAACGGGAAGATAGTTAGGAGATCCTCCAAAATATCCCTGAAATCAAAGCACACACATAGCTGCCTCTGGTCGTCACAAGAGAGGTTACTCTGAATAAACATTCATAATCAATTAATTTATTCAGTCATTCCTTCAGCAATTGAATGATTAATAAGACTTATGAAACTCTTGGAGTTTATGAGGCAGGATGGAGCTTTGAAGGGATGTAGATTATGATTCAGAAATAAAAGTCATACAGAACGTAAAATGGAAGTCAATAGATGGAGAGAGAAGAGTGGCATGTATTCAGAGAAGCATAGAGACTGCCAGGATGACTAGCTGGCCTCTAAAGTCTTGAAAGCACTGAGATCTGGACTACTCCTGATCCTCTTGCCTTTGAGAAAGCATATTGGGGACTATGTGAAGGCTCTCAATGAGGTGGAACTGGGGAGAAGTTAGAAACTAGGAAACTTTAAACCCATATGCTCTTTCCTTCTCTCTCATGGTGCTTCTTTTCCTTACAACTTTATCTCTGATTCCTCCCCTTATGGCCATTTCTTTTCTTCATGGCATCCTTTCCCTTTTGGCTCATCTGCAAATACTTTATTTGATCCCCACTTCCCAAATTTAAATTTCTTGAGAATGAGATTGGCCTGCTTTGTGTGTTCACAGTGGAATGGCTATGTTTGTGTCAGGTACCTATATTCTGGTCTGATCAATCTTCCACCAATGGCTACCCAAAGCTGGTGCCATGGGTAAGGCTGGTTTTCATAGAAAGGATTTTGGACATGGTAGGCATCAACATAAAAAATCTAGAACATGATTTTGATTTTATATTGAGTTGTTATAATATAAACAGAGCTAACTTCATTGAGTATTTACCATTTGCCAGGCACTGCTTTATATGCTTTAAACTTATTTAACCTTTATAACAACCCTTTCAAATAGGTAACATCATTACACCCATGTCGTGAATGAGAAACTGACTCACAGAGATGTTTAGTAACTTGTCCAAGTTGATTCAACCAGTAAATGACAGAGTTGAGATTTGAACACGGGCAGCCTGGCTCCCAAACCTATGTCCACGACCATTATGTTCTGCTATCTAGGTTCAAATTTCATTCACTCACTTATTTACTAGTTGTGTATAGCTAGGTGAGTAATAAAACCTCTTTAAATTTCAGTATTTTCTGTGAATCCAATGAAGATAATGCCTGCCTACATAGTACACAGGATTGTTCTCAGGATTAAGTAAGAATGTATTTGAAAATTCTTTTTGAACTGTCCAGGAAGGTATTACTACTTAAAACAACAACAATAGCATCAATATCAATAATAGTAATTAAGGCACAGAGAGGTTTTATTAGGCACTTAACTTTGTGATGACACATCAAAAGAAAATCCACATATTCTTTTCCCCCAAGTTCCTATTATAAAGTAGTCATAGTAATCTTTTAAATTTTAACATGACAGTTATTTTTTTCCTTGAGGCTTGAGGATTACTGCTGTATCAGCCAAGAAATGATAATTTTATTGAAGAAGGGCAAATGTCCAGGCTCTACATCTATTTTTCTCTTTTTACCTCCTCCCACCCATGATTATTTGTGGGATAGATAAATTTGTAACATGCTTTAAAAGCTTCAGATAAAAGGTGTTAGAGGCAATTTAATAACAGTATGTTCTATTACATTGTTTTTCAGAGATGTTCAACAAAGTGCACAATGGAAAGTTTTTAAAATTTTCTAATCTCTTTAGTTATATGACTTTTGTTTTACCATACTTGGATTTGCACAGCATACATCTAAAGACAGACTCTAAAAAGAAATCATCTCTTAAATTTTCCATCTATGTGCCGTTCTTTTAACATAGTTTTGTAGAAAAAGTAAAGACACCAAAGTGTTAAAAAAAGAAATAATTGGGAATTGAGGCAGTTTTTCTCCTTCCAGGTTTCTCTATTGAAGTAGCAAACATATTAAATGCCAAAACAGCATTGGCCCTGAGAACTTATTAACTTGCTATGGGATGCTTAGAGCTCCATGGTAACAATAATTTGCAGAATTCACAAGACATACTTTTGGAATTAAAAATATGCCTCTCTTTTTAGGGAAAACAACATGCATAGAAGAAGAGAATAGGTGAAGATATAAACCAGACTATGTTTTACAAGAACAGATTTAATCCATAATTAATCCTTTCCTGTGGATGTATTTATATTCTTTCACCTTCGTTTCTTTTATTTATCATCTTCTCCTTTCTCACTGAGAAAGGTTAGGCCTGTGTGCTCGTGGTCTACAGGGGATAGCTTATAGTTACGAAGTTGGGAAGATATTACATTTCACCTCATAAAGTTGATTATGTCCTCAGAGTATGCATAAAAATGAAATTTCCTCTACTTGTTTCCTCTTGGTGTGAGAGCCTCAGATACACTACTTGCCTTCTTTTTAATTAGGTTGATGACTATATCCTCCTCCTAGCTTTCATAACACTTTTCTTATTTCTTTTCTCATTGGCAAACAACCTGTGTTCCTAAAGATAGAGACAAGAGCCAGGGCCAGTCACCTGTGGACATGGTATACAGGGTTTCTCCTGGTGATAGAAGCAATGAAAGCAACACACTTTGTCAACTTTACTGAACAATTATAGCTTTTCTTTCACCTGTGATTGTGGTCCTAGAGTATTTCTTCTATCTTGATATAAAAATGTCATTGACAACTAGATCAGTTGATGAGACTGTATTCTAACTTTGTATATGCTACAACTGAAGACTGAATTTAAAATGGGTTGCAGTGATTCATTGCTGTCCAATTACTGTGAGCAAGGTATGTATTCCTCCACTGGCTCAAGATGGGACCTAAAATTACACTCTCGGATAATAGTGTATTCAAATGTTGCTTTATTTTTAGTCCTTGAAAATTCCTTATTAAAATGCAGACTCCCAAAGTAGGGAACCACTTGAAGCCATTATTTTTTATATGATTATAAGGGACTAAAACTAAGTTTTTCAAATATAGATAATTTTTACTTTCTTGGTGGACAACTAGCTGTATCCAAACTTCAGAAACAATGAACTTAGAGTTCTGTACCAGATGGAGTAGATGTACTTTTCCCTATTTCTCCCTCTAAGTACAGGTAAAAACTCTTTATATGTAAAGCAAACATAAGAAGACTCTGAGAGTTATGAAGAAGAAGACCAGCCAGGGACCTCAGGACCTAAGGAGCAACATGGCAATATGGGTTTTATTTTAGCCTCGTATTTGCTGAACTGGGTGTTGGAGAAGCAGGCAATCTGGAAATACTAATGGGAACAGACAAAAAGAACCCCAAGAGAAGATTTCTCTCTTTAGCCAGAGGATCAGGAGAGGTTCAGCCTAGTAATACAGAAAATTCCACCAAACAACAAGAAAAAAACTGTAGCCCCACTCCCACACCTATTAGCAAAGGCTGAGTGTGGAGCCTAGACCTCTACCCTCACCAAACTGTAAAGAGGTACAGCCCTCACCACCAGAGAAGACCAGTTGTGCAGTCAGGACTTTCATTCCTGCCAAGGTAATGACCCCCCATCATGACAGACATGTGGGGACTTCCACTTCCACACAGCAGTAACAAGGCACCCTACTAGGATGATGTCAGAGGAGGCCAACTAGGAAACTGGACATTTCAGCACCTTCCAGTGGTAACAAGGCCAGATCTTCATAGTGCCAGCGAGTAACAGAGAGAAAATAGACTGGGAAAAAAATGAAAAGACAATCAGGGGCTAGGAGTGTAAGAAAATATTTAATGTGCATGTCATCAGAGTCACACAAGGAGGATAGAAAGAGGGTGGGAATGAAAAAGAATTCAAAGAAATAATGGCAGGAAATCCCCCAAATTTGGCAAAAGACAAAACCCTACAGATTCATGAAACTGAGCAATATAAGGCAGAGTTTCTACACTGGGACAGGCAAGCTGAGAAGACCAGAGCCTGTAACCCCAACCCAGTGCCTTCTTTATGTAGCAGGGCTGTCACTCTGAGAGAAGTAGGCCACTGTTCCTGTTCCAGCTTTGGAGCAGTGCTGCAGAGGTTTTGCACAGAGAGTAAGGCAAGCCATAAGAACAGAAAGCTCCAACCATCCCCCAATGAAACCACTTTATTTGGAACAGAGTGGGGGAAGGTTTCTGCCTAAGGATATTCTTTAAAAAGTTGGATATTGTAGGGGTAAGCAATTAAGTAGACTGGTAGCTCTCTCAGAATAAGCTAAATGGTAAGCCAAGTAGAAGAGAAAGATATAGCCAAGAAGAGACCTCCTGGTGCCAGAACAAACCTCAAAGACTGGTCTCAAAGATTACACCTACAAAGCAAGGCAAATTTAATTGGATTAGACTGTGGAGCAATTTATACCCCAGGTCCTTCTGAAAAACAATACAACAATCAGCAGGTAATTAGTGGAAGCCAACAGCTGGATGTGATACTAATGGAGGCAAACAGAATAGCAGCTAGATCAAGAAAATATATGGGGGAGTGGGTGTAGTGCAAGTGGTTGAGTGCCTGTTTCCCATGTACGAGGTCCTGGGTTTGATCCCAGGTACCTCCTAAAAACAGACAAACAAAAAGAATCAACTCTCATTGGGGAGTGAATATAGCTCTGCTTCCCATATATGAGGTCCTGGGTTCAAACACCATTGCCTCCTTTAAAAAAATACTAAGAGGACCCTGCTAAAAGCACTGTCATCCAGGCTGACTGTGTGTATACTTAAGGCTGCATCATTTGAGGAAAGGTTGCCTATTGTGGAAGATATAGGCTTCACTAAAATAGTCCAGCCAAGATACTGAACAAATAAATGAGCTAAGATCAAGCTTGGAGAGGATAATCAATATTCACATTTGCCACAATACTTTATTTGAAATGTCTAGATCTCAAAATGACTAATACACTGGGGAAAAAAGCAGTCACCAGAAACTACTTTTGAGAGGTACCAGATATAAGACTTAGCAGACAAAGACTTCAAAATAATTTGAATGTATAAGCTCAAAGAACTAAAGGAAACTATGTTTAAAGAAATAAGATAACAATGTCCATTATAAAAGAGAATATCAATAAGGAGATATAATTTTAATAAAGAACCAAATGGAATTCTGGAGTTTAAAAGTACAGTAATTTAAGTGAAAAACTCGTTAGAGGGACTCTTTGGTAGATTTCAGCTGGCAGAAGAAAAAAGAACTTGAAGATAGATCATAGAGATTATGCATTTGAAGAACAGAAAGGGGAAAAAAATGAAGAAAAGTTTGTCTCAGGAAAGTGTGAGACATCCTTAAGTTCACCAACACATGTATAATGGGAGTATCAGAAGGAGAGGAGAGAAGGAAAGGAGAAAAAATATATATTTGAAGAAAACTATCCAAATTTGATGAAAAACATTAATCTGCACATCCAAGAAGCTCACTGAACTCCAAGTAGTATAAAAGCAAAAAGATCTACATCCAGAAACATCATGGAAAAAATGTTGAAGGACAAAGACAAAGAGAAAATTGAAAGGAATAAGAGGAAATTACCTATTGCATACAAAGGAACCACAATAAAATTAATATCTGGTTTATCATCAGAAACATTGGAGGCTGGAAGGCAAGGGGGTGATATATTCAAAAAATCTTCAATGAAGAATCTTCTACCCAGCATAGCTATCTTACAAAAACAAAGGTAAAATAAAGACATTGCCAGATAAACAAAAACAGATAATTTGTTGCTAACAGATTTGCCTTAGAAAAAATTATAATGGGAGTTTGTCAGGCTGAAACACACACCATCAAGAAAGTGAAAAGATTATTCACACAGTGGGAGAAAACATTTACAAATCCTATATCCAATAAGGAACCTGTATCTATAATGTTTAAAGAATTCTTATGACTCCATCATAAAAAGACATCAAATAAAAATGGGCAAAGGACCTGAATAAGCATATTTCCAAAGAAAATATATAAATGGCTAAGAAACACATGGAAAGATGCTCAATATCATTAGTCATTAGGAAAATGTAATTCAAAATCACCAGGAGATACCATTTTATACCCACTAGGATGGTTATAATAAAAAAATCAGATAATAACACATGTTGATGAAGATGTGGAGAAATTGGAACTTTCATACATCATAAAAATGGTCAGCCACTGTGAAAAATAGTTTGGTGTTCTTCAGAAAGTTAAGTGTGGAATTAAAATAAGGCCCCATAATTCCACTCCTAGGATGAATGGGTACATAATGTGTGGTATATTCATCCAATGGAATATTGTTTTTCAATAAAAAGAAATAAAGTATTGATATGTGCTGCAATATGAATGAACCTTGAAAACATTATGCTAAGTGAAAGAAGTCACGCACAATATACCACATATTATATGATTCCATTTATATGAAATGTCCAGGAAGACAAATCTATAGAGAAAGAAAATGTATTAGTGGTTGCCTGGGTTGGGGTGGGGGGTGGGGACAGGATGGAAAATGACGTTTCCTAAAGTTGCACAGTTCTGTGAGTATACTAAAAATCATTGATTTTGCATGTTAAATAAGTGAATTGTATGATTTGTGAATTATATCTCAATAATACTGTTTAAACAAAATGAAGATGAGCGAACCCCAAACAGGATAATCCTAAGGATATCCACATAAAGACACATCATAATTAAACTTCAGAAACCTAAAGACAAAGAAAAAATCTTGAAATTAGTGAGAGAGAAATGACACCTCAAAAATGACAATTCAACGGACACAGGATTTCTCCCCAGCAACCACAGCGGTCAGAAGGAATGCCACCACATTTTTCAAGTGCTGAAAGAAAGGAACTCTCAACCTGATTACTATATGCTATGACATTATCCTTTAGGAATGAAGAGAAAATAAATATGCTATCAGACATGAGAAAACAAAGCGAATTTTCTCCAGAAGACTTATCCTAAAGAAATGCCTAAGAAAGTTTTTGAGATGGAAAGGAGATGATAAAAGAAGGAATCTTGGAACATCAGGGAAGGAAGAACGAACAACGGAAAGAGTAAAAAATATGAGTAAATACAAAAGACTTGCCTTCTCCTCTTATTTTCCAAATTAAGCAATAAGTATGGCATCTGATTTGTATGTCAATGTCTGTGGAGAAAATATTTAGGTTAATTTTGTTACAAATGGAGAAGGATAAAGGGACTAAAAGGGAGATAAGATTTCATACATGCTGGTTAAATGTCAACATTGGTAGATCTTTGTGGTGATACTGGTAGTAGGTCCAGGAGTCTACATATGTCGTAAAATGGCATAGAATGATATACATACATTTTTCCAATGTCAGTTTCCTGCTTTTGATTTTGAAATATAGTTATGCACAATATAACCACTATAATCATTGGGTAAAATTTGGTGAAGGGTATGTGGGCTCTTTCTACTGTATTTGCAACTTCCTGTAAAGATATAATTATTTAAAAATACAAAGCTTTTTTTTTTAAGTAATGATCACTCAATGACTAGAGAAACATCTAGTTGTGTGTATGTGTATCTGTGTGTGAGAGAGAAGGAAAGAGAGACTGACCAGTAGATGTGGGTTGAATGGAAAGATGCTGAATGGAAAAGTAGGCTGATATAAAAGGCAAATTTCACCTATTTCTCAGACTGACTTATGGTAGTCCTCATATTTTCCATGTGGAATACTATCTTCCCACAAATAATTTCCCTTTTGTATCTCACCATTTTCCAAGAATTCATACAAAATAGCTTCTGAGGCCATCATTGCTGTAAAGTAAATAAGACAATATACTTGGATGCCATTTTACTTGAACAGTCCATCCTTTCCCATTTCAGGATGCATGCAGCAGTTTTGTGACATTGTTCCCCATTTAGGTGTGTGTTTCATATCTACTTGCATACTTTGTGACTTTATCCATTGAAAACCAGACTTTAAAAAATAAGCATGTATTTACTAAGTAAGTCGATGTGCAAAGTAGAGTAAATTTGGTGATTAGAAGACTAAATAGGATATTAGAGAAAATAAAGGAATTTTAAAAGTAGGATGTTGTGTCATATCTTTTAAAAACTTCATTTGCAGCAGTTTTAAACTATTAGATGTGATTAAACTACAAATATAAAATATAATAACCTTACCAAATAGAGAAGCTAATTATAGTTAAATCAGACAGAAGGTGGGATCTCTTACTGACAAAAAGGAAAAAAAAAAGCAATGATTAGGATAATGGGAAGAGTTGAAATGAAGAGCAAATCCGCTTGTAAATAAGCAGCCCTCCCTTGCAAAAAGCTGATAAAAGGTTTAATAATTCATATTCCCTTAGAGGAAGGCAGGATATATGGGAAACATAATAACCTACAAAATTAATTTTATTCAATAAATATCCCCCTGCTATGATGAATGACAAATGCTTCCTAGAGTAGGCACCTTTGAGCAAAGTAGCAGATTGATACATCTGAGGGAGAACAAGTAGGTGGGAAGATTAAAAAAAGTGTCATGGATTTGCATTGCATTTCTTTTAATAAGTAGATAAAATTGGAATGTTGATGGGAATTGAGCATTATAACAAGATTGAGTGGTTTGTCTATAAAACTCCATGAAAATAAACAAGTGATACTTGATACATGTTCCCAACTTGTAAAAGATGACTAATAAAATGAACTCCAAATTTTCAGTTTTCCATTTTCCAAAGGCAAGCCAAGATAGCCTAGAACTAGAGGTTGGAATTTAACCTAATCAACATCTAAGCAATAGTTATTGTCCTACGCCTTCAGTGGAACATGATTGTCTGTATCAGGATTAACAAGCACAGGAAATAGTACAATTTAGGGGCCCTGGTTTTTGCTAGGGAAATAAAGAACCAAGGCCAATAATCATGCACATTTTTCCTTCCTGTCTATTTCAATATTGGAATGCTGACAAAATCCAGCTAAAATAAATTTTAAAAATAAATAAAGAGTAATAAATTGATGCATACTCCACTGCATTGGTTTGCTTATGATGGAGGCAAGGAAATTGTGGGTTGATGGTATAAGAACCCTCCGTTATTTTAGAAAATAATTGTTGGTGGGTAGAGCTGCCACCTCCCCACCAACTGCCTCATGATTCACTGCCCATTCTCCATCAGCCAGGGGAGCAGGGATGGGGGCGGTTGGGTGATAGAGACCTTATGTAGTGTATTTAGTCGCTAGCTGAAGTGTTAGGCTAAAAATCAGATGGTGAGAAGTGTTTCCTTGAAGCACTGAAATGCTTGATGACACTATCCCAGATTGGAATAAAACCAAGCAGTGGATAAAGGATGTTGCCATATTTTGCAAGCAGTAGAGCCTCATGCGAAGGTATGTATTATCATCATTATCCTTCATGATCTCCACCATCATCACAACCATCTCATTGGAGATCAGAAATCAAGAACTGGGTGACTCTTCTCCATTACAGACTGAGTCAATTTTCAGCCTTTGCCCTAGAGCACTTTAAAGATGAGTATTTTTATTGGTTAATATGATTTGCTTCCCTACCTTCACAAGGATATTGGGAGAATCTAAAAGTGATTATGAGTTTGCAAAGTCTTTTTATTTACACAAACAATATACAAGTCCCAAACATCTTAATTAAGAGGTGCATTTGTCACATTTCCTCTCAGTTTGTCCTATAGTTAACTATCACTATCTGTGATGGCATTTTTTAATGTAATGAATAGCTCAAATTTTGAGGTACAAAAAGATTAACTATGATTTTTCTATTCGTC
This sequence comes from Chaetophractus vellerosus, assembly GCA_004027955.1. Taxonomy (NCBI): domain Eukaryota; kingdom Metazoa; phylum Chordata; class Mammalia; order Cingulata; family Chlamyphoridae; genus Chaetophractus; species Chaetophractus vellerosus. Next base: position 10,487 of record PVKH010002632.1, read on the forward strand.
ATTTTTAAAAAGACTATCTTTATTAACACAAAATTTAAGAGGAGCTATTTTAAGGGTGCGAACTGACGTTTGCACACTGATGCTCATAGCAGCATTATTCACAATTGCTAAAATATGAAAACAGCCCAAGTGCCCATCAACCGATGAACAGATAAACAAAATGTGGCGTACAATGGAATACTATTAAGCTGTGAGAAGAAATGAAATCAGGATGCATATGACAACATGGATGAACCTCGAGGATATTATGTTGAGTGAAATAAGCCAGACACAAAGGCACAAATATTGTGTGGTCTCACTAATATGAACTAAGTATGATGAGTAAACTCATGGAGATAAACTCTAGAGTATAGGTTAATAGAAATTAGAATGTGAGATGAGATGGGAGCTGATGCTTAATGTATGTAGAATTTTTAATAAATTTTATTGTAAAAGTGTGGAAATGAATAGAGTTGATGGTAACACATTATAGTGTGTGTAACTAACACTGCTGATTTATAAATGTTATTGTGGCTGAAAGGGGTAGTCTGTGGACATAAATGTCAATTGAAAGGAAGCTAGAGAATAAACTAGGGAATGTATAACAGAGTTCGGTGGTAGATAAAGATTGCGGTTGATAGTATAAATATAAGAATGTTCTTTCACAAAGTGTTAAGAATATGGTGATACATAGGGAAATTACAATTATTGCAGCTTATGAATGATAGTTAGTAGTAATATTGTAATATTTTTCCCTTTTGAGTAAATAAAAAAAAACTTTCTAAAATTGAGGTGATGATAGCACAACTCTGTGATAAAAATGAAAGCCACTGAGTGTTCACTTTGAACAGATTGTACAAAGCATGGGGCTGTATAACACAGGGAATCCAGTGGTGGAAGGACTGTGGTTAACAGGACAAATATGGGAAACTTCTCTGATGAACTATTACAAATATTTAATACTAATACAGGATATTAATAATCAGATGAGTTGAGGAAAAATACACCAAATGTAAGATATGGGCTGTAGTCAGTAATAATACTTTAATAATGCTTTTTTATAGTTTGTAACAAATGTTTCACAGCAGTGCAAGCTGTTGGTGGCAGAGTGATGTGTGGGAGCCCTGTATGATGAGATGCATGTTTGTTTTGTAAGTTCACAACTTTTACTATATATTTCTTATTTATGTATGTTCATGTATGAATGATATACTTCAATAAAATTTTAAGAAAAGAACAGGTACTTTATATTGTTAAATTAAGAAGAGGGATTTTAAAGCTACTTTTAATAAGAGACCCTCCCCTTTTTTCCCCAAAAGTAATAACAAGCTAACTTTTATTTTCAGGTATAACAGTATGACGTAAACATAGAATATTCTCAATAAATGCTTTTCCTGACTTCAGGATAATTCTGTTAAAGGAACAGAATACTGTTCTTTCATATAATGTGGGCTAAATTTAGATATAAGGTTATAAGGATTTAAAAAAATGTTTTAGTTTGAAATAATGATAGATTCTCAGGAGGTTGCAAAAACCATACGGGGAAGTCTCTTGCACTCTTCCCCCCAGTTTTCCCCAATTGTAACATCTTACATAACTATAGTAACATATGAAAACTAAGAAATTGACATTGATACAGTCCATAGAGCTTATTCAGATTTCACCAGTTATACACACAGGTTTATGTGTATGTCCGTGTATGTATGTGCCTCTAGCTTATCATACGTGTAGCCTTGCATAACCACCGCCACAGTCAATATTCAGCTATACCGTCAGTCACCACAAGACTCTGGTGATAAGGTTGCAATGTCAGATTTTAGGTGGTTTGAGGCTATACAAATACTTAGAAATAAATGTATAACATATATGAAAACTGTTATAAATAGTCGGAAACAGTACTTTTACAGTTTTTCTCTTAAAAATTCCTATTTTTTGAAATTTCATGTTCAAATATCCTGGGGAGGGAAAGTGTATGCCTGTGATTTTGTGTAAATATATACAGAGAGAGTGGCAGTCTACACAACCCTACTGGCAAGCCACTTGAAAAAAAGCTGCAAAAAGAATAAAAAAGGCAGTTATACCTGAATTCCAATACATAAAAATATAAAAATGGGATTATCTGAAGGGGGGAAGGGTCCTGAGGCCTCATAAGACTCCCTTTCCCCTAACATCTTTTGCATTTTCCAAAAGCCCTAAGACACTAAATAACTCCTCAGAGCCTTTAAAATCACTATTTTCACTATTTCAGAGTCAATTTTATACTATTCTCTTTTGCAATACTCCAAAGCAATGCTCCTTATACCTCAATATCTCAGAGAATTCAGTAATCTGCTATTTTCACATCCATATGGGCTGGGCACCCCTTAAGGCCTGTAGGTTCCAACCAGCAAGGCAGAGAAGGAGACTGCCAGAGAAAACAGGGAGTGATTTTGCCAGACGGCCACTCGAAGTTTACTAACATGCAATGTTGTGACAGTTCCCTTGTGTCTGAATCATTTACTGTCAACATTATATTCCCCTCAAAATTAAACAGATAGGATTTGTAAAGAACCTATAATATATGTTATTTGAAACTCCTGTCTAAATCCATCAATCTAAATCCTTAAATGTTACTGTTTTGCTCCCTTATGACAATGTTGAAATTGCGACGCACATTGTAGTGATTTTTTTCTTTCTTCTAATGTTTATATTTATATTCTAGCTCTTTAATGCTTTGGATTTATGCGGTTGCATTTCTAAAAAGATCCACTACCTTTACATTTCCTGTTAAGGTGTGAGTGTGTGTTGTCACTCCAACCTGTACTATTTCCTTCCGTTTCCTTTTGCAGTTACAGCATTGTAATAAACTACTGTCACTGCAAAACCCCTTTACAGGAGCAGGGTATGGACAGTTTTCTGACTATTAGGTTATTCTGGTTCCTAAGGTATTGTGGCTTATTACCGTAGAAGAAGATTCTTTATATCTTATGTATTCTGACTCAATGAAGTTTTAGGCCACAGATAAAAAGCAAATATATTTCTTGCCAAAATAAAGGAGATCTTTTTTAAGAAGGGAAGGGGTATGTTTGTTTATGGAGCAGAAAATAATAATGCCAATTAAACAATTGTCAGTTCCAAAAATAATTTAGAAAACATCAAATTGTGAAAATAGTAGACCTATAATAAGTAATTCTTATACAATTGGGCAATGATAGGTTTTATTTAACCACCTTTTACAAACTAAGCATGGTACTTTGTGCTTTATAATTATCACAACATTCCTGCTGTGTAGGTATTTTTATGCCCGTTTTACACCATGTTAATCACCAAGGACACCATGGGCCAGAGAAATGAAATTCTTTGCCTCAAATCATGTTGCTAGTAAGGCTGGAGTTTGAACACAGATCTTTCTGACCCCCAATTCATGCTCTTTACACTTAATCTTTTTTTTTTTTTTTTGGGCATAGATACAGAATTTACTTTTCTTTTCAAAGACAAGACTGATATAAAGGTCAGACAGTTTTTGGCCTCTATTGCATATAAGATTTAGCTACAAGTAAAAGCATGTCTTTCTTGAAAAGAAATGTAGTAAAGGGAAGGTCCACCTAGGAAACTCCCTGTATTCTGTGTTTTCCGATGCTGTCATTTCTGAAAACTATGCTGATAAACGAAAACTTGATCAACTGCAGTGCCAGATCACTTAGGACTATTCTCATGGTGGGAGTATTTTCCCCGGAAACTTTCTGAATTTATGAGAAGACTGTAAATGACCTTAGGGGATCATCATAATATTTTTTTACAAAGGCATAAAACTGCCATCCATTATCTTTTGCAGCTAGAAGAAAAGACTTTATAATTTTATCTAGGGGAGAAGTAATGAGTACCATGTGGCAAGTCTGTTGTGGGGAGAAGTGGTATACTATTTTATCAGCCAGAGGATAGCATTGGGTACAAGACCAACATCAATGTTATTGGACCATAGAGCCAGGCTTACAAGGCAAGAGTTTTCTAGCCTCTTCCAATCCATCAACAGGTGTGTCCCTTAAATTACCACCCTGTTCAAAGACAAGAAAACTCTAGATTATCTCCAAGTGTGAGTCCTGGCAGTGAGGGACTCAAAGCAAAACTGAAAGGTCACATGACTTTCTCAGTCTGGTGCAGAATAAGGTCCAGGGTGTTGGATCTATTCTGGTAAAACCCTACAAAACTCCTGAAGAGTCAGGAATTCCTGGGGCTTCTTTGGCTCGGACTTTCCCACAGATGGTTGTACCCTGGACTCAAAACCTCATAGTTTGTCTTGAAACATATTAGTCTTAAAGACACCAGAGTTTGGTTGAAAGTGAGTATGGTAGGATGTCTGAGATACACTGTCAATCAGATATTTGAAGGTATGGCCCACCTTTGGGGTTGAAACACAAACACTCTCACTTACAATCACACACACACACACACACATACACTTTCCTCCATATAAGTTTTCCCAATGGCAAAGAATTTCTCCTTTAAGATCACTGTTCCTGTTTTTAGAGTTCTGCATAAAGGTTCATATAGAAACACCTATAGCCTAGGGTAAAGGGAGTGAAATACACCTGGATAAAAACAGGTAAAATAGTGAAGGAAATGATGAACCTTCAAAAGGGAATTTGGAGATTTTGTAATTTTTTTTAAAGAAAGTCAAAGACCTTAGTTCTTAGATTCTTTACAGTATTACAAATAGAAAAAGAAAGCTCTCTCTCTAACATATGAACACGCAGCTTGTAATAAAGTAAAATAGAGAGGAATAACCTGGGAAGCTTAAATAATTTTCTTTTTTCTCTCCAAGGTAATAAGCTTTGAGTCGGACTTGCATTCTCATTAAGTCACTGAAAAAGGCACTGCCACATTTAGTACAAAGTCCTTTGTAAACAGTGAAATTCTCAAAGGTGCCTCTAAGAAATAATCATTTATTCTGTCAAATTAATACAAAATTGATGGAGGACAGATGCTACTGAGAAAGAATAAATAAATATTTGATACCTGATTTGAGAAATGGAGTTAAATAACATTTCATGGATGCTTTTATTTTTAAAAGATAAGCAGAAACATGAAATATGCTTTCAGAATATTTTGAATTACTTCATTCCAAAAGTGGGTGAAAGAGATTAAATGATGTTATAAATGAAACACATTAGTGAAAACAGGAGTTCAAAGTTAGGGTCAGATTCTATGATTGTTATTTACATTAATATTAACTGAGCCAAACATTTAGATACCTAATTAAATAAAATTTCAGATCATCAATGAACCCTCTTAACATTTTGGGAGAATTTAGAATGTTGTAAGTTTACTCCCTTGTGACTCAAGAAAAAAAAAAAAAGAATGGGCTTTCTCATGTTTTCGGATGTGGATATGGGATAAAAACTCCTCAGGAAATGAAGAAGAATGCAATACATTTTGCTGGCCCACTTGGCTTAATGTGAAATACAGGACAGAAAAGTCCTTTGCTTTTCTTAGCTGTTTATAATTTTTGTCTCCGTGACACCTTTAGGTCGCTACGGTGGAGTCTTTTAAAGCTGCTAAGCTGGATGAATTCCCCATAGCAAAATAGGTGCAAAAATGGGCTATCAGGGACAGAAGATCACAGATACTGCCCTTGTTCCAAATTACATTGTGCCAAGTCAGGAGTTACCTCCCAGGCTGTGGGCACATACCTCTTTTTCTTTTTTCACCAGGCTCTGGAAATGATTCAAGTGTGAATCATCTCTCAAACAAATTATGGAGAGCAAGATCCTTAGCCTGGGATCTTGGACCTCCTGAAATTGTCTGCAAATGTCTGTGGGTGTGTGCTGCTCTGCTTCTCTTCTGGGAGAGGATTATGGTCTCCCAAAGGGTTGTGAGCTATTAACTGCATGCCCCCACCCCTTGCCATGCTGAAAACTCCTACTTGGATGTTGTTTATGTTTTTATGTGGTATTTTTCAAAGCTAGTCATAATTATGGAGGTGGTATTTCTTTTGTGATGTGTGAGTCTAAGACTGTTTTTTTTCCAGTATGGTAGCCACTGGCTACATGTGACTCCTGAGCACTGGAAATGTGGCCAATCCTAATTGAGTTGGTCTGTAAGTATAACTTGCACACTGTATTTCAAAGACTGAGTGCAAAATAAAAAGAATGTAAATTGTCTCATTAATTTTTATATTGGTTACATGTTGAAATGATACTATTTTGGATAGATCAGGTTAAATGAAAATACAGTATTAAAATTAATTTTATCAATTTATTTCTACTTCTTCAGTGTGGCTCCTAGACAAATTTGTATTGCATATGAGAATTATATTATATTTCTGTTGGACAGGCTGGTCTAAAATTTGTGACTCTATATTATTACTCAAGGAAAAACTAAATAATGATTCATTAGCTATTAGGAAGACCTATTTTTTAGGGAAGAGAAAGGAACTAAGAATGTGCCAGGCACTGAGCAAAACGCTTTACCTATGTTAACTCACTGGCCCCTGGTTAAGAGGATTCCTGAGAAAATGGAGAACCTCTCAGCCATTTCCCCCTGACTTTAATTCCTAGGCCAACACTGACCATCCCTTATTTTCATAGCAATAGGCCTGTCTTTTAAAAGTTAAACTAAATTAGTAGCAATGTGTAGTGGTAAGTGGCATAGGCTCAAGAGCCACATTCACCTAAATTATAATCCAGGCTCCATCAGTTACTACCTGCGCAACCTGGGAAAGTTGTTCAGCGCTCTCCAAACTGCAGTTTCTTCTCTGCAGTATGGGTGAGAGGGCGGCTTGAGATAAGCGTGTGTGTAGCACTGTTTTGCACAGGGCTTGGTCGCATAGTAAATACTCAAATATTAATTGTTCACTGTCCCTGTTGCTGCTCTTTTGTTATGAGGTCAGGCCGACTGGAGGTGGAATCTCAGTGCTGCAACCTCAAAGTCGAGTAAGTTGGACATATCACTTACCCTTTGTGAGCCTGTTTTTCTCATCTGTGAAATGAAGGTAGTATTTCCCACTTCGCAGAGTTTTTAAAAGATTCGTGATTTCATTTTGGACTCGGCACAGTGCTTGGCACACAGGAACCAGTCCATAACAGGCAGTTATTTCTTCTCCCTCTGCCACCTCCCCTACATATGAGGACATGGTGGTAAAGGGCCTGGGCTCTCGAGCCAGACTTCCTGCGTCAAGTCTAAGTTCTGCCAGTCTCTAGCTTCATAATCTTAAGTAAGTCCTTAGCCTAATTTTTGCCTCTGTTTCTTCATCTGTAAAAGTGTGTTATTTTGAGAATTAAACAAATTAATCGATGTAGAGAGACAGTGCCTGGCATATAATAAGTGCTTAATAAATGTTAACCATTTCAATACCACTATTAATAGTTTTTAGTTTCACAGTCTACTTTTCCTTTCATAGTTTTGCTGTTTTTCTTTCTCTTTCTGAATACTGCGTGAATAAATTGGTGACATTTAGAACTAATATGACTCCATGATCTTGACTGGTAGATTCATTTTACATCATAATCAAAGAAATTTTGGAAAAAGTGTGGTCATGGCAGACTCATGGAGTTTTCATGCAACCCATCATCTTCAAGTTTAGTTGAAAATCCTATCATCATAGGTCAAAAGATTGAAATTCTGAGAATATTTTTTAAAAATTTCAGAATTTGGTAACTCTTGAAATCCACCTGACCAACACATATCTCTGCTGCAGAGCTAGCTAGAAATGTGCCACTGAAATCTCTTTCTGCCATGAACAGCGAGTAGCATCCAACAATGCCATTAGCATTGGTGTGATGGAAGATGGAAGTAAAGAACGAGAACACTCCACGTGTTTGCAGTGTCTTCAGGTTAGGTGTGCTTGGCAAACACTAGTAGAAAGTAAGAAGTGAAACTGATTCTAACCAATCAACACGTACTGAGGCATCGTGTTGGATGGAATTTTGAAAATCACTTAATTGTTCACCTTTACTTAAAAGAAATATTTATCTATAAAGCCTTCTAGAAAAGAATTTAGGATAAAAAAAAACTATGGCTTTCCCATTTGCCTTTCTCATTTTAGATAATTTTTTCATTTTAACCAGTTTGACATCTCTTTACATTTCCTTTTGCTGAACACTGGGATGCTTTGTTTTCATGTCACCAATATGCAAATACAACTTTGTTAAACCCTTTAATCACAGCATACATAGCTCATACATTTCAGCCAATATGTTCAGCTTTCTTTCCAACTAAACCATAGGCGAAACTCGTCATAATCTAATATAATGCATTTCCTTTAAAGTCCAACTTAATATAAACCATTTTTAATCTCAAGTGTCATAGTAGGTATTGGAATTCCTTCTGAATGTCCTAAAGCCCCATTCATTTAGCAAAGATGATTTCAATGGAGTACAGCATGTTAATGATAATAGCTTTTCTCATTTTATAGCATATTGTTGACTTTGTTTCTTTTGCAGAAGTCAAAGAAGACATTTGAGGTACTTGGAAATTCTAGTTAGTTCATTGAACCTCTGCCTTCAGACTCCTTTCAGGCTCTAATAACAATTTTGTATGAGTTGGAAGAAATGAATTTTGAAAGGATATCAAAAGTGAAAACGTAACTAAGCTGCTGCTGCTTGTTTAACTAATTGCTTTCGCTTCATTCACTTTTGTACTTTGGAGGGGAAAAGCTTAAATTTGTTCTGTTTTGAGGAGTGAAAAATGCTTAATAGGACTCTAATTAATATGCCCATATTCAATCACACTTAAGTAATTCTTTTTCAGCATGAATAGAAATTGCGACTCTAAGAAATATGAGAGTTTTGCATGGTAAATCCCATGTTCCCTTTTTACTCTGTTTTGTATAATGGACCAAACAGCACTGCTAGTTGTCCTCTTATGAAAAATAATTGTCCAAATAATTTAAAATTTTAGTTTCATGAAACCACACATTTAGTGTAAAATGTGTCTAAGTGCTGACCCTAAATATTTAGGATGCCAGTGAGTATTTTGTTCATCTGTGTAGTACTTTTAGATATTCATACTTTCTTTTTTTAAATTTTTATTTATTACATATCCCCCCCCTTCTGCTTGCTCTTGCTGTGTGTCCATTCTTCTGTGTTTTTCTATGTTTGCTTCTTGTCTCCCCCCGTCTTTGCGGTGGCGCGCCGAGTCGGCCCTCCGCAGTGGCGGCTCGCTCTGTTCGTGGGTGGCTCCATTCCGTTTTCATGGGTGGCTCCGCTCCATGTTTTGCGGGCAGCAGTCCTCCATGTTTTTGCAGGCTGCCGGCTTCCGCGCTTTGCAGGCAGCAGCTCCGCTTTTCACGGGTGACTTTGCCATGCCCGTGGGGGCTCCACCCTGCCCATGGCGGCTTTTTTGCCCTGCCCATGGTGGCTCTGCCCCACCCACGGCGGCTTGCCTTTCTCAAGGCTGTCTGCCCACTCGGAGAGGTCCCCGGGAACCGAACCCGGGGCCTCCCATGTGGTACCCCTGCGCACTCTTTATCCACTGAGCTGTCTAGCCGGGTCCTCATACTTTCTTAAAGATTAAAAAAGTAAAAGTAATGACTTCCCCTAAAGCCTCTAAGACTATGTTACTTTTCAAAATGATCTTTGATGTTTTCCTACTGTTTGTACATACAAATAGAAGTAATTGGAGTTTAGCACAAGTGATTGTCTCATGTTCTAACTCAAGAGCAGGAAGGAAATAATAGTCTACCTTTAGAAATCCCCATGCTCCGGGTTCTGCAACTCTTTATGCTACACCTCTGTTGTGTAACCTTCTCTGCCAATATCGTGGAGTTCTGCTACCCACCTACAAAATCCTGACCTGGGAAAGGTGGTAATGAATGATCGAGCTTAAAGGATTACTCATCACAGAATGAGCTGCATTTTTAAAGAAGCTGTATTAATCAGGGTCCTCTAGGGAAACAGAACTGACAGGAGATTTCTGTAAATATTATGCAATTTTATAAAATTGTCTCACATGACCATGGGGATACATGAGTCCAAATTCCATAGGGCAGCCTGCAAGCCAGGAACTAGATGAAGGTCCTCAATGAGTTCCCCAGGAGAAGTAGAGATGGGAATTTTCTCTCTGACTGCAGAAATTACTTCTCCCTTTAAGGCCTTCAGCTGATTGGATGAGATGTCTTTCATTGCCGAAGGCAATCTCCTCAGTTGATTGTAGATGCAATCAACTCATTGATGATTTAGGCCTGAGAAATGTCCTCACAGTACAATTAGGCCAGTGCTTGCTTTACCAAACAACTGAGGACCCTTACCTGGCCAAGTTGACACATGAACCTAACCATCACAGATGCTAAAGTAGTAAAATTGTAAAAGTAGAAGTTTAGACATCTGTGATGCCAGAAAAGCAGTTTAAGGAAATATAAGCCCGTTTTTGAGGGGGAGCAACCAAGTCCTTTGATTGTTAACAAGACCCATTCCTCCTGGGGATAGCTCAGTCTTCTACTGATTCTTCCCCCACCCCCCCAAAAAAAGGGTCGATAGAAAGCTTCTTATCTGGGCAGGTAATTTGGTTGTGATTTGAAAAATTGGTTAAGCTTAAATACTTTAACTTAAAACATTATATTTATTTACCATTTTTTGATATAAGATTAAAGTCTTTGAGTATGTAGCTTGTAATTGAAACTCTGATTCTTTATTTTTTCATAAATACAATCCATCATGCAGGGTCTATAATTTCTAGTTTCATTTCTCTAAAGTAGTGAGAGAAATTAAAAATAACTGCAAAGCATTCTAAGGGAAATCAACCTCTGTATTTTTTCCACTTTGTTATTCTTTTTTACATTTGTCTTGTCCATGCCATATTATACCAGCATATTTAAAAGAAAACTGGGGGAAGAGGTAAAGTCTTTTTTATTTCCAAAATATTTTATTTAGCTTTCTTAGAAATGGAGCTTTCTTTGTTTGTTTTACATGGCATTCATTTTCATAATTGTAATAACAAATACAACCAATATAAAGAACTAGAGAAGAAAATACAGCAGAACACTGGGAAATATGTAACTCAATTGGGAGGACCAAAAAGGTATATGTTTAGCAGAGAATAGTTGATTACTTAGTGTTCAAAATATTGGAACAAAGAGATCTGTTCTTTCATATCTGTTAAATGGAAGTCAGTTCAGCTGTTTTCTTCTGTAGACACCATTGTTCCATCTCATTTGGATCAGTGATGGAGTTGTCTCTGACAGTTTTCCAATTGGGCTCTTATCCTACAGCTTCAGAGGAATTTTTCCCAATGTTTCTCTTTCCTCAAATATATCTAAATTTTAGGAAGAAACAAAGTTAGTATATCCCACTGAAAATATCTACTTTTTGATTTGAGTGACTTTTATTTCCAAAACAGATGTTTGACATTATATGTATTATATTTATAAATTTATATTATATATTTACAGAATGTTATATGTTATACAACATATACCATATAAATATATAAAGATTACAATATAGTCAAAAGAGAACTTGTTATTAGGGGATAAAAGCCTGGGGTTCAACACCTAGACTCCTAACTATGAGGTAGGAGACTGTGCTCAGCCTCTTTCCTCTTCTGAAAGGGGAGGTAATACATGGAACTATCTTGACAGTTCAAAAGTACCATACATGACTATATAAAATGTAAAGAGCAATATTATGTAAAATGGCACCAGTATCAGAAAACAAATTTAGATGGATTCTTTCCTTCCTTCCTGGAAAACTTTTTTTTGTGGTGAAACACACACACCAAAAAACAAAACAAAACAAACAAACACATTATTTACAATTATGCAGCTCTACACATTTTCTAAAATGAATAAGCCGTTTTTCCTACTGCTCCATCATTACTGGTACCCCAGAAGTCTCACTCAGCCTCTCCCAGTTTCTGTAGAACATGCCTCCTGTGGTAAACACTATTCTGACTTCTAATACGATGGGTTACTTTTGTCTAATTTCAACTTTATATTAATGGAATTCTATACTATGTATTTTTGTATCTATCTTCTCTTGCTCAATATTGTTGTTATATCATCCATGGGTTTGCATGAAATAGCAGTTTATTCATTCTCATTACTGAACATTACTCCATTATGTCAACATATCATTATCTATTATGTTCTTGATGCACATTTTAGTGTCCAGTTTGGGACTTTTATAAATGGGGCTGCTATAAGCATTCCTGTACAATTCTTTTATTGATCATATATATGCATATCTTTTGAGTATATACCTGGAGTAGAATTGCTGAGTCTTTAGGGTATTCATATGCTTAGTTTTAGTAGATAGTGTCAAACGGTTTTCCAAAGTGGTTGTACCAATGTTCACTCCCACCAGCAGTGTGTGAGTTCCAGTTGCACCACATCTTCAGAAACATTTAGTATTTTGTCTGCTTAAATTTTTTTCTGCATAATTTTAGCCATTCTGTTGGGAGTATTACATCTATATTTCTTTATTCATTTATTTTAGACAGTATTTAATCATTATTTTAGACATTATTTAGCAATAAGTGGGAACTTAGGTCACTCACTCCACCCTACCTCACCTGTGTCTCTTCTCTCTTCTCTCTCCCTTTGCATCCCAATTTTAATGGCTATATTATTTTTTAAAATATACTATTATCCTTTATAATTGTTGTACCATTGAGTTTAGTTATCTCTTAATCTTGCAAATGAGTTTTAGAAAGCTGTCTACTTATAGATTTAGAGAGAGGAAAAAACATTTATATACACATAATTTTAATAAACGCATGAGCAAAAAATAAAGATCGTCTATACTAAAAATTACTGCAAATAATAATAGAGTTTAAAGAGTGGATAGCCTGAAGAATTGGAGGATTTGATTTGTTCCATGTTGAGGGAATGGTTTGTGGAAAAGTTAGAGAAAGAGGAAAGGGGGGGAGGGAGAGAGAGAGGAAAGAGGAGGAGAGGGAGAAGGAGAGAGGAGGGAAGGAGAAAGAGAAGGAAGGAGGGGAAGGAGTAAGGGAGGAGGACAGGAAGGGTGGGATGGGAGCCTTGTAGCTAGGTTTTCTGGCCTGCAGTGGCTTCTGTAGGGCACGCTTGATGGAATGAGTAAACTAGAAGGCTTGTCAGCAGGTAGGACAGGGAAGAAACAAGTTGATTTTACCTTAAGAAGAATAAGAAGCCATCACTAAGGGAATTTTACCCATAGAGCCAATTTATGTAAACCAAGCTAACCCTATTTCTCTTTTTTTTTTTTTGACTGACAGTCGTGGGCTTTGGGGGCTTTTTTTGCTTGAGTTACAGAGATAATGATTTCAATTCTCATGCTTGTCTGGCTCGTGTGTGACTCAGACCTCATGTCTACTGGAGGGAGTCTAATCACAACCAAACACAAATCCTATATCCTGTCTCCTCCTTCATAGGTATTGACTAATCCCACTTCACTGTGAGTCTAGTCACAGTGATTAAGCTTTCAGCAAATTCTGTGAAGCAGTTGGCCTCAGATTCATTTAACCCTCACTTTTTTCAAATTTCTCTTAATTGCATGGGTGCCAACTCTACTCTGTTCCCCCATATGTATAAGGGCATGACAGAAAGAACTAGACACTGTTTAATAGAAGAGACATTTTGGGGGACATGCAAAAGCTATATTCACCTACTTAATGAAAATTATCATGAGGGAGGAAACATTTAAGTTAGTGTGACTCCAGAATTTAAAATAAGTACACATGGGTAGAAGGCATGGCTTTCAGCTTGATAAGAATGGATCCCCTGCTACTTAAAGTTGTTCAGTAGAAAAGTGCTATTCTTACTAGAAATAATATATTAATGCTGAAGGCCTATGTTTAGGCAGACAGTTTTTAGGTTATTTAAGGTTGAACCTCTGAATATCTTTTTCACTCAGACTCTGATTCAACATTGAGTCTGAGATATCATGTATGATAAGAAGCGTCCTGATTTCAGAGAGGTTAAAATGTGAAAAAATTGTATATCTTAAAATGAATGAAATATTGCTTATATTCTCTTACTTGTTAGGAGAGTTTTTGGATCAAGCATAGTTTTGAAGTTTCCATCATTTTCTATATGTTTACACTCCCCTCTCATACTTTGCTTAGTCTAGTTTGTTCCTGGGTATGCCTCTGATTTATACCTACTGGAAATAACCAAAGGAAAAGATACTTTCCATTTCCTCTGTGGTAACAAAGTGCATGACCAAATGACCTAGAGCAAATGGGGTTTAGGAACAATTCCTTCTGATTATACACTCATCAACAGGCCAGTAGGACCAGACAAACTTCAAGTTATGAGTAAATAGGGCTAACGGAGGACAGACGGGGTTTGATTATTTTCTTGAGAAAATTTCCTTGGGATGCTATTTGAAGTTCACTTTCCAAAACATTTCACATTTCATTATATTTTTATTGATTCATACATAAAAGTTTATGTATCTACCTTTTCATAAAAATATCTGTTTAACAATATAAATAATTTGTATCTTAATCTTGTTCTATTGGTGTGCACAATCTTTAATGCCTAGAAACCATGAAGAAAAAGAGGTTTATGTTATACTTCCCAATTGCCTTTTTCTAATATATTAACATCTACCTTTTCCAGTAAAACCTCTAACCCTGATTCTAGAGTTTCAGTGCAGATGGTATTCAATGTGTTTTTAGCTTTGATGCTGCCATTCTATGCTAACTTCCTAAGAAATATCATACACTGTCATATAACTTTCCAGTTCCTGGCTACTAGAAACTTTATAAAAAGACAAACGAACATCAGAAGAGGAAAGGGTCAGTTGTCTGCTTGCCTACAATCACATCTAATTTAGCTTCTCATACAGTTTCCGGACATTTTTGATACTTGTCAAGTGCAAAAAAGAAATGTGGAGATCATCTTTAAACAAGGCTTTAAAAACACTGCTCTAAGAAAAGGGCAAAAGAAAGCTTGTTTTCAGACCAAACCGCTAAAAACTGACATATGCTATCACTACCCATCATTAAAAATGTTTTAGTGCATCTAAACAATTCCCATCAGCTGCTCTGAGTTATTATCCGATGCTGAGTGCTCACTGGCATGCTTGTGCTGTCTTCAGCAGTAGAGATACCCTTGATAGTAGAGCCATTTTCCCCTTAAAGGGCTGATGCTGGTGACCCAGGGCCTCCTGGCTGTCTGAAGTGAGCATTCTTGGAATGTGGCTCTTAATGCATCTGTGAAGGCCCCTCTTAGCTCCTTTTCAAGGATTTTATCATTATACATAAAGAAAGGACTTGCAAGTCCTCCAGGTTATCACACAGGCTTTCCATCTCTCAGGGAATTTTTACACAGTCACACTTATATTTTCTTCTTCCCCTTCGTTGGTAACTAAAGGAGAAGGGAAAGATTTGCTTTAAGTTATAATCTGGTGACTTTTATTTTAAATACCCCCTCATCCATAGTTAGTTCAATATAAGTCTAATTTGTAATCCATTCATAATCATTTTGATTTGAGGCAGGGGAGGGAAGAGTCTGGACTGAATTATTGTGTTTCTATGAAATGTCACTAATAATTTCAAGTCCATGGACTAAGATAGGGAGGAAGAAAGTGCAAAATGGAGCCTGTGGTTTTCTCATTAAATGGGACTGTGTGTTGTAAACATTGTTCAGTGCCTCATTTTGTTTAATATGGGTGTGTGATTTCTGCACACCGAGGATTGTTTAAAAAGTAGGATGTATGCTCTGTGAGTCCCTTGGCTTAAAATGACAGGATTAATATTAATGTAGCACTATACACAAGTGCACCTCTGTGGGGTTTCAGAGCTGTGTAGTCCATTACTGCAAAGTAGCCAATTCCAAATTCTCTGCTTAATCAGACTGACATGTCCAAGTCAGATTATGATTTTCACAACTAGCACCACAACACCAATTTTTCTACAGCATTTCTCATGCTTTCCCCTTCACTTTTAATCCCTCTCCACCTAAGACCTGGCAGTATTCAAATAGGAGGGGAAATGCACTGTTTCAGAAAGAAATGAAAATACATGTTGCCATTGCAACAGATAAGCAACCAGACAGCCCTTTTCAACTAGGAGCAATTTTAGACCTTGCCCTCTTTAATAGCGAGTAAGGTCATTTCTTCAGTTTTGGTAAATTTGTGATGCCTTCAAAAGCTCTCTCTCGTTTAATCAAGGATGCTCCTGAAGTCCAGCTCAGTCTGATAAAATAACTGACCCGAAACTGATGAGGGGCTGCCGGCGTTCTTTTTAATGAGCAGAAGGCAGACATTTGAGCCGAGGACAAG
>PVKH010002633.1:6785-27045 GCA_004027955.1 Chaetophractus vellerosus
GCCCTGCCCGTGGCGGCTTTTGCCTGTCCGTGGCAGCTTTTTGCCCTGCCCACGGCGGCTCCGGCCCGCCCATGGCGGCTTGCCATTCTCAAGGCGGTCTGCCCGCTAGGAGAGGTCCCCGGGAACCGAACCCAGGGCCTCCCATGTGGTTTCCCAGCGAGCTCTTTATCCACTGAGCTATCTAGCCGGGCCCTTGAACATTTTTATATACCTTATTTGTATGCCCAGATGAACTGCCTCCCATGTATCTACCATCACTGATACCCCACACCAATGATTCTCCCTTGCCCCAGTTATAACCCTTCTGTGATCCAAAGCTTCTTCAAGAATGAAGCCATTAAAATAGCCAAATATAATTAATAGGAAAATGAAATAATGATAGGTTTAAATATTAGAAATAAAATACATAAAAATTTTTAAAAACTAAAAATAAAATTAAGATTAAGATATTAAAAGTAAAGAGAAATATTAAAAAGATGTTTTTTTGACATTTTACCTTTCATCCCCACAATATCTGGTGTCCTTTACGTACACTGTCATTTTCTTCCGTTTATTCTCCAGTGTCTTACTATTTTTCATTTTGTTTTCAAAGAAGTTTTAGGTCACAGTAAAGTCACATACAGTATACTCTGGGGACTTTCATATACCCAACATCCTCTCCTGTTCCCCCTTCCTGTATTAATACCTTTTTATATGTAGATGGTACCTTTGTTATAACTGATAGTCAAATAGCTACTAAACGTAGTCTTAGCTACTAAACATAGTCAATGGTTTACATTATGGTTTACATTATGGTTTACATTTAGACCATATACTTTTATAACTTTTGATGATATTTGACATGGCCTGTGTCTATCATTGCAAGATCATGTAGAACACTTCCATTGCTTACTAACTACCCCCGGTACGATCTATTCTATTCCTCCTTCCCCCTCCCCTAAGGGCCCAGGGTGACCACCTGGCTTCACTCCTTGGATGACAAGAGTCATAATTACACATAATTACACACAACACTGAGTTTTTGACAGACTGGTTTGTCCTCCCCTATTAGGAACCGCCCATACTCTTGTGAGACTCCCACTTCTCTATTTGTGAACAAGTTTGTCCTTCCAAGTATGGGAGTCCAACTCCTTCCCACTCATTGTGTGGGTCTCCACCTACTCATATAACACATTATAACAAGATGATCACTCACACACTCTTAGACAAACAGTGGGTCAAGGAATAAATCTCAAAAGAAATCAGTAACTACCTCCCCTATGTTTTTTGATTTGTTTTGTTTTGTTTTGTTTTGTTTTGTTTTGTTTTAGCAAATACTGAAATCATTTATTGCCATTAAATTACAGCATTTCAATATACATATTGCATGGAAATACACAGATAAAATTTTTCAAACACTTAAAATAAGATTTTAGGCACAAGGCCAGGGTAGGTTGTCTTGTGGTCATTAAAGAAAATGTCAAAAATTCTGAATACTTAAGTGCTAAGTAGTCATAATTTTTGTTCTTTTCAGTTTTTCATCAAGTAAGTTCTAATAGATAATATACATATTACTGCAGATAAACCCTTCATTGGAAATTATTAAGCTAATTGCATATTTTAAGCTACTCTTTATGAAGAGAAAATACCCAAAATATCTGTAAGGTAGCAGAGAGTTGGTTTAGATACTCTCTGCTATTTCTATAAAAATAGTCTGGTTAGTAAAAATAGCGTACAGCATATTTTTCCTTAGCAAGACTATTTGTGATGATGGAATCTGTGACTCAGTAGCAGTAGGTGGTAATGCTGTCCCTTTAAAGAGCATGTTCATTATTTTCCATTGTTAGGCAGATGCCTTTTTAGTCATCCCGTGTTTGATAAGCCGTCCTCCCTGACTAAGCTGGGCTACTTCATTTGTTGCGTGGCATGCAAACAAAAGCCAGTTTCGAGGTTGTACCTTGTAGGCAAATCTCATGAATGTCAAAGAATAACAACAGAGGGCAAATGTCATCCAACCACTGATAATCTCGGGAGACTTTTTCATGTCATTGATGGCAGCAATAGGAAGACCCCAGTTGGCTACCGGTCCCCAAAAGTGCGTACTCATAAGGTAATCCCGGAACTCCTTGCTTCGGACATAGTCCGCAGCTTTCCGCACCAACGCACCCGGCATGCCGGCCCCCAACGCCAGCCGCAGCTGTCCCGCTGCCACGCCTCAAGCCCAGTGACAACCGCACCGAGGCGGCGGCGGGTTGTGGGCCTCCCCTATGGTTTTGATATAAATTTTCTGAAATTTAAGACATCTTCTATAAAATAATTTTTAGAATGTAAATGGATTAAAATTTCCAGACAAAAACAGAAATTAGTAGAATGGAGAGAGAGCATGACACAACTGTATTAGGCTGTACATTAAAAAAATCACCTTTTCTTCAAAGACATATATAGCTTGAAAGTGAAAAGATGGGGAAAAAATGCCATAAGCATACTATCCAAATTAGAGCTAGGATAGCAAGACTAATATCAGATAGAATAGACTTTTAAGTCAAAAGCTGTTAAAGGGACAAAGTGGGCCAGTAAATACTGATAAGGTATCAATTCAACAAGAATATGTAACAATTAAAAGTACATATGCACCTGAAAACCAAGTTCCAAAATATATGAAGCAATTACTGACAGAGGGGAAGGAAGAATTTGATGGTTCTATATTAATAGTGGAAGACCTTAATATACCTTTTTCAGTAATGTATAGAATATCTGGACAGAAGATCAGTGAGGAAATACAAGACTAGAATGCTACTCTAAACAAACTAAACTTAAGAGACGTGTGTTGAACAATTCACCCCACAACAGAATGCACATTCTTCTAAAGTGTACATAGATCATTCTACAGGATTGACCATATGGTGGGTCACCAATTAAATCTGAATTAATTTAAAAAAATATGTCATACAATGCATCTACAACCATAATGTACTGAAACTAGAAAGCAATAACATAAGGAGAACTGGATATTCAAAAACATGTGAAAACAAAAAAAGTGCACCCTTAAACAGCAAATTCATTAAAGAGAGAAGCACAAGGGAATTAGAAAATATCTGGATGCAAAAGAATTTGAAAACACAACATTTTAAAATTTGTGTAATGCAATAAGGGCAATGTTGTGAAGAAAATTTAAAGCCCTATATGTTTATATTAGAAAAAGAAGAAAGATTTAAAGTAAGAGACCTACTTCAACATTGAAAGAACTAGATAAAAGAAAAAATTAAATCCATAGTGAACAGATTGAAGGAAAACAAAGATTAGAACAGAGGTAAATAAAATAGACAATAGAAAAAAAGAACAAAAATAGAAAATTATCAGAATCATAAATTGTTTCTTTCAAAAGAAAGACAGACAATTTCAGCTAGCCTGGTGAAGAAAAAAGGAGATGATATAAATGACTAAAATTAGAAATGAAAAGGGTGCCAATATCATTGACTTTACTAAAAAAGGAAAATAAGGATACTGTGATTAACTGTATGCCCCAAAATAATATAGCCTAGATGAAATTGTTAAATTATTCCTATAAACACCAAACTCCTTATACTGGCTCCAAAAGAACAGGAGAATTTAAAAAACAACAATAACTCCTAGAAGGATTGAATCAATTATCAAAAACTTCGCAACAAAGAAAAGCCCAGGAACACATGGCTTCAAAGGAAAATTAAAAAATAAAGAACATTTAAGGAAGAATTAACACAAGTTCTGCTCAAACTCTTTTCAAAAATTGAAGAGGATGCAAAACTCCCCAATTCATTCTATGAGGCTAACCTCACCCTTGTAACAAAGCCTAATAAGCATAAAATGTTTAAAGAAAATTATAGAACAATATCTCTTCTGAATATAGTTGCAAAAATTCTCAACAAAAATATTAGCAGGCCAAATCCAATGGCACACTAAAAGATTTACACATCATGACCAAGTGAGATTTATCCTAGGTATGCAAGGGTGGTTCAACATAAGAACATCAATTGGTGTAATACAACACATTTACTGTATGAAGGAGATAAAAACCATATGATCATCTCATTAATATAGAAAAGGCATCTGGCATAATCCAGCACCCCTTCTAGATAAAAATGCTTAGGAAACTAGGAATAGAAGGAAACATCCTCAACATGATAAACAGCATATGTGAATCACGCACAACTAACATTCTACCAATGCTGATAGACTGAAAGCTTTCCCTCTGCTATCAGAAACAAGACAAGGACAGCCACTCTCACCAATGCTATTCAACATTGTACTATAATTTTGGGGCAGGGGAATTAGGCAAGAAAATGAAAAATAAAGGTATTCATATTGGAAAGAAAGAAGTAAAGCCTTCACTATTTTCAGATGACATGATACTATAAGCAGAAAATCCTGAAAATTCCATGACAAAATACCTAGAGGTAATAAATGAATTCTGCGATGTGGCAGGATAGGAGATCAAAACCCCAAATTCAGTAATAGTTCCACAAACAAGAAATGATGGGCGGCTATGAGTGTAGCGGGCCAGAGCTGACACGACCTGATGTGGGCACTGGGCACCGCACATGCAGCAGCCTCCAGCCGGCCGTGCCCACCAGCCATGCGGGGTGGGTGACAGCAGGGAGCGGGCCTGGGTCACGTGCCACCACCCACGCGCGACCTTCAGGACCCGCCGCGGTGCTCCTTTGACCACGTGGGGCCCTGCTGCAGGTCTGGCCTCGCCGAGCGAAGCTGTGTCTAAGCCCAAGGTGTCCCCTGCCGCCCCCGGAGGATGACACAGCTACCAAGGATGGCGCTGATGGTCTCCGACAAGGAGCTGGGCATCCTCCTGGCCTTCAGCATGATGTTCCTGCTGCCCCGTTGCCAATGTCAAGGGCCAACTCTCCGTGATGGTCAGTGCCCCATTCAGAAGCTCAGGTCTTGAGGAGTGGCCCTGGTTCCGGTTCCTGGGGCGCCGGCGACCAGAACAGTTCATCCTTCAACCCTAGCAGGACATACGGCAAAGGCGCCCACTTTGGCGAGTCTCACAGCAGCCTCCCTTCGTCCACATTCCTTGGACCCGGGCTTGCAGGCAAGGGCAGTGAGTGGGCTGCGTACAAAACCTTCGGGAGAGACACAGACGTCGGTGGCTTGAACTGGGCTGGCTTCCTGCCCAGTGAGCTAGCCCTCAGCAGCCCCGGGCCACTATCCCCCTCAGGCGCCAAGGCTGGCTCCCAGTACTATCCCTCCTACCCTGGAAATCCTGGCGGTGACCCGCGGACGGCGGTGGCCTCGACATGTAGCCAAAAAAGGTCTGGAATGTTTCGCCTGGTCTCCCCTCCATGGTGTGCCAGCCCAGCTCAGGTGATGACTACATCAGGGACACCGCCTACCCATCCGCCAGTGCCTGCCCTGTCCCCTACATGGCAGATGGCAGCCTGCACACCTCCGTTGAGCTGTGGAGACCCCCAGGCCCGGTGGGCTTCCAGCCATGCTGGGTGGGGGCTCATCCCCCCTGCCTCTCCCGCCGAGCAGTGACGGCTCCTTGGGTAGGATGGCAGCAGCACATTTGGTGCCCTGCACCAGCACGAACACGGTGGGCTCCCTGCCGTGTCCACCTTCTCCTCAGGCCCCATGGCCACCTATGGCTGCGTCGCCAGCCACATGCCCCCCATCAGCAGGGCGACAACCTCCTGGGCTCACGCCGGACCACAGTCGGCAGGTCCAGGGACGCATTTGGGAAGGTGCTGGCCTTGATATGCTCCGTGGACCACTCGAGCAATAACTTCTCGTCCAGCCCATCCAACCCCATGGGCTTCCCACAGGGCCTGGCAGGGACCTACCAGTGGCCCCAAATGGGGCCACTTGTGCCTTATCACCTAGCTATGATGGGGGTTTCCACAGCCTGAACAAGATGGAGGACTTCCTGCACGAGGCCATCCATGTGCCACGCAGCTACACCATGGGCTCCATGGGCGACGTTCACCGGCTGCTACCCAGCCACACAGTGCTGTCCCCGCGCTTCGCTGGCCCCATCCTGCCGCTGGCCAGACGGCACGGCAGTCTGGTCGGAGGTGGTCACTCAGAGGATGGCCTCATGGGCAGCACTGGCCTCCTGCATGGCCATGTGGCCCTCCCCAGGCAGCCCAGTGCCCTCCCTTACCTCCCATAGCCGCTGGATGCCTACAGCTGACTGGTGCGGGCATCCTAGTGCCGAGGAGATAAAGCGAGAGTAGGAGGATGAGAACGTGTCTGCAGCCGACAACTGGGAGGAGGACAAGAAGGAGCTGAAGCTCGCCCAGTCCCAGACAGTGCAGATGAGGACGAGGACGGCCTTTTCCTCCCAGAGCAGAAGGCGGAGTGGGAGGAGGAGTGCCGGTTGGCGAATAATGCCTGCAAGAGGCTGCACATGCCAGACATTAAGGAGGCCTTTAAAGAGCTGGGGCGCAAGTGCCAGCTGCACATCAACAGTGAGAAGCTGCAGACCAAACTGCTCATTCTGCACCAGGCTGTGGCTGTCATCCTCAACTTGATCAGCAAGTGTGAGAATGCAACCTGAACCCTAAAGCAGCCTCTGAGAGGGCTCGGCTGCCCGAAGCCCTGTAACTTGCCAGATGGATCCTGAGCCTGCAGCCCAGCCCCTGGGCTGGGCTGAAAGGAGCTTTTTTTTTTTTTTTTAATGCCAAGGAGAAAATACCCACTTGGAAAAGAAAAAAAATGCCATAAATATAAAACATGGAAGAGTCAAAGCATATCAGTCAAGGGAGACGCCGTGCAAACATGGCTTGTTCCACAAAAGCCGCCAGCAAATTGTGCGTGCATTAAAATTTTTTTTTTAAGGAAAATAAAAACATGAGTTAAGAGGTGCTTTTTGTTTTCAATGTAGAGGAAAATTAGCAAGAATAATGCCTTGGTGTCTTTTTTTTTTTTTTTTACCTTTTTATGCATATATTTTGTAAGCAACAAAATTTTTTGTATACAAGTCTCGGGTCTGCTGGAAAAAAAGAAATGAGCAATCAGAAATAAATATCAAGAAAAAAATTCCATTTATGATAGCAACTAAAAGAATCAAATATCTGGGAATAAATCTAACCAAGCATATATAGGACTTGTACATAGAAAAAATATAAAACATTGCAAAAAAAAATCTAGAAAACCTAAATAAGTAGAATGCATTCCATGTATACAGACTGGAAGACTGATTATTGTTAGGACATCATTTCTATCCAAAGTGATTTACAGATTCACTGCAATCCCAATCACAATTCCATCAAACTATATTGCAGAAATGGAAAAGCCAATCATCAAATTTATATGAAAAGACAAGGAACCCCTTGTCAAAGCCATCTTGAAACAGAAGAATGAAATTGGTAAGACTTATACTTCCTGATCAGAAAGATTTTATAACAAAGCCATACCAATCAAAACAGCATGGCACTGGCACAGCGACAGACATATAGACACGTGGAATTCAATTGAGAGATCAGAAATCAGCCCTCAACTTTATGACCAATTGATTTTTGACAAGAAAGCCAAGCCCATTTTTGGAGAAAGAATAGTGTCTTCAAAAAATTGTACTGGGGAAATTGTATCTCATTTCTTATACAAAAATAAACTCAAAATGGATCAATGCTTTAAATATAAGAGATAAAACTATGAAACAGCTGGGAGAAAGCATGGAGAACTATATTTAAGATATGGTTATGCAATGGTTTCATAGTCTGTAATCCTAACACACATGCAATTAAAGAATAAGAAAGATACAATAGACCTCATCAAAATTGAGAACTTTAATGCATCAAAGGACTTTGTTATGAAAGTAGGAAGACAACTTATCCAAAAGGAGAAAATATTTGGAAACCACATACCCAATTGTTTTAGATTACCAAAGGGCTGCTGATGTAAAGTACCAGAAATGGTTGACTTTTGTAAAAGGGATTTATTTGGGGGTAAAAGCTTACAGTTCCAAGGTTGTAAAAAGTCCAACTTGAGGCATAAGAGGTCCTTTCTTACCAAAGTCAGCTGCCGCATGGTGAAGCAAGATGGCTACCTATCTCTGCCAAAGTATCAGCCTTTCTGCAGATGTAGGCAACCCTGGCATACAGCTTGTTTTTAACCAGGCCTCCTCTCTCAGACTCAGTGACTCTGCTTTCTTCCCAAGTTCAGCTGTAAGCTATCAGGCATATAGCTCATTTCTCCCTGGGCCTCTGCTCTTTGAGCCTCTCAGGGGCTTCTCCCATTGCAGCTCAGTTGTGGGTGAAATTGGAGTCCTTTCTTTCATCATTGCTGGATCAAATATGGTGGCTTCCTTTATTTGTGTCTGTGTTCATCTCTCTGTGTGTTTCTGTTTATATCAGTAAGAGGGAGGAGACTCAAACTGAGTCATGCTTCCCTGACATAGTCCAATCAAAACCCTATGGTGATTTTATCAAGTAATCCATTTGAAGGCCCGCAACTGAATTTAATGCAATCCAAGTGTATCACACCCACAAAAATAGATTAGTTTAAAAACATAATCTTTCTCATCTTGGGTTTCATAAATTAATCTCAAACTGCCACACTGATGAAGGTTTAATATACAGAATATATTTTTTAAATAATTCAGCTTATCAAGAAAAAGAAAAACAACCCATTTGAAATATGGAAAAAATATTGCAATAGACATTTCTCTAAAGAATATGTACAAATGACCAAAAAGGCCATGAAAATATGCTCAACATCATTAACAACTAGGGTAATTCAAGTAAAACCCACAGTGTGATACCATTTCTCACTCACCAGAATGGCTACTGTTAAGCAAATCCAGAATATTGAAAGTGTTGGGGAGGATGTGGAGAAATAAGAAAACTCATGCATTATTGGTGGGAATGTGAAATGGTACAGTCACGTGGAACAGAGTTTGGCAGTATCTCAGAAAGTTAAGTATAGAATTACTATATGACCGAGAAATCCCACTGCTGGGTATATACAAAAAAATTGAAAGGGACTTGAGGAGACATTTGTACACCAACAATCATAGCAGCATTATTCCCAAGTCTCAAAATATGGAGGCAATCTAAGGTTCCATCAATTGTTCAATGGATCAATAAAATGCGGTAAATATATACAATGGAATATTATTCAGTCATAAAAAGGAATGAAGTTATGATACATGCAACAATATGGATTGTATGAATATTGAAGACATCAGGATAAGTGAAATAATTCAGACAACAAAGGACAGATATTGTAATGATCTGACTAGTATGAAATAATTAGAACAAGAAATCTCATAATTCAGAATCCAGAATATAGTTTACCATGGGTTGAGGTAATGGTAGGGAATGGGATGTTAAGGCTCAAATTTTACAGCATTTCTATTTGGGATGTGTGTAAAGTTTTTGTAATGGATGGTGGTTATGATATTACAATGTTGTGAATGTAATTAATAGCACTGAGTTATATATGTGTGTCTTGTTAAAAGCAGAAATTATAGATTTTATGTATGTTACTCTGTGCAACAGAATCTGTGAAACTTACTGTAAATGATGGACTATAGTTAATAGCACATTTTTTAATATGTCCTTTGATGAATTGTAACAATTCTGCACTAATGCAAGGTGTTAATAATAGGATGATACATAGGGATAATGTATTTTATGAATGATTGTTATCTAAACCCACAACTTCTTTAAGAAAACAATAAAATACTTTAAAAAAATTAAAATCAGTTAAAAAGTGTAGGAGAGTTAATACATTTCTTCTTAAATAAAAGTTGAGGGAGTTTGTCACCTCTTTACCACCCTGGCAAGAAATGCTAAAGGAAGTGCTTCCGGTTGAAAGGAAAGAACAATAGAAAATACCTTGAAGTTAAATGAAGAAATAAAGATCTTCAGTAAAGGAAACAACACACATAAAAATATATGCCATTACTATCGTTTTTCAGGGTGTTGGAGTTATAGTTTCACAATTTACATAATATAAGATCTAAAATATAAATGTATGAAAAGTAATGACAAATCAATGGTTTCAGACTTATAATGTATAAATATGTAAATTGTGATTATAACTGCCTAACAGTTTTAGCATAGAGGGACATAGCATGTGTGTGATATTAAAGTTAAATTTATATGAAAACAGATGAGATATTTATGGATTTAAGATGGTAAATTTAAGTCCTGTGGTAGCCAGAAAGAAA
Source organism: Chaetophractus vellerosus (assembly GCA_004027955.1). NCBI lineage: Eukaryota > Metazoa > Chordata > Mammalia > Cingulata > Chlamyphoridae > Chaetophractus > Chaetophractus vellerosus. Next base: position 16,933 of record PVKH010002633.1, read on the forward strand.
GTACAGGAAAAAATTTATAGAAAGAAATGAGAAGGATTTCTAAAGTGTTCACTATTAAAATGAGCAAAGACCTTGGAAAGCGGATGTGGCTCAAGCGATTGGGCTCCCACTTACCATATAGGAGGTCTCAGATGCGATTCCCAGGGCCTCCTGGAGAAAAGCATGCTGGCCCAAATGGAGAGCTAGCCCATGAAGAGAGCTGGCCTGTGTGGAGTGCTGACATGCGCAGGTGTGCTGACCCATATGGAGTGCTGGCACAGTAAGATGACGCATCAAAAAGAGACACAGAAAAGAGACAATAAGAGATGCAGCAGACCAGGGAGCTGATGTGGTACAAGAGATTGAGCAGCCTCTCTCCACCCGGAAGGTCCCAGGATTGGTTCCCAGTTCCGCCTAAAGAGAAAAGACAAGCAGATACAGAAGAGTAAACAGTGAGCAGACAGCAGGCAGAAAAACAACAAAGGGGAATGGGGAGAAATAAATAAATAAATAAATAAAACAAATAAATAAAATGAGCAAAGAAGTTGAATAGACATTTATCCTTAAAGGGTAAACAGATGGCCATTTGTACATGTGAAAAGATGTGCAAAATCATTAGCCAATGGGGAGAGACAAATCATAGCCACAGTAAGATACCATGCAGTGCTGTATGGAAATAGTTTGGTGGCTCCTTAAGGAAGTTGGGTATGGAATATTAATTGACACAGCAATCCCAATTCTAGATATATACCAAAATAGTTCAAAGTATGATCCAGGACACATATTTGTACACCAATGTTAAAAGTAGTACTGTTCAAGAGTGTCAGGGTATGGATGTAATCACAAATGTTAGACTCAAAGAAAATGTGGCAAATTATAAAATATAATTATAAAATAATGCAAGAAAAATAGTTTTACAAGCAAGAAATTTGTACACAGCCAAACTTAGCAATAAATAATATTTAGACAATGATGCAAACAAACAATTTAGTTAAAATTGTGATATAATTACTTGCAAAGTATTGGTCTTGACTGATTTGCTGTATGACTTCCAAAAATTTCAACATGTTAAGTATTTGTTGAAAAATTAATTTAAAAATAAATGCATATAATAAAACATGGTGATTTACACAAAAAAAGTTAAAACATTTAAAAACTGTTAAATTTGAAAATGTGGAAAACAGCAGGCTGCTGTCTGTCTCCTTAAGTTTGACTCTATTAGTTAGTATTTTCAACAAACAATACTTTATTTTGAGCCGGTATCCAAAGCAGAGGAAAGACTTTGGAAAACTGGCAGCTTAGCAACAAACTCACGATAGCTTATTATTATAATATAGTCAAATTCTCTGGGATAATCTTTCTTTCAAATGTCTGTTTTCTCTCTTCTTCAGAGATTCCTTTGGCTATGAATGGTGTGAGGTAGTGGCAGTATTCTCATTGTTAGACACAGGTTTTATGAAATTTCATATGGAATGTTGAAGAGAATTGGGAACAAGTGCTGGCCATTGTTCAATTTATGTATGAATCCTCTGGCATGTTGTTAAAACATAAACCCTATTTCCATAGTCTGGGATTGGTCCTTTGGTTTTGCTTCTCTACAAAGCACCCAGACGTGCTCATGCTGAAGTTCCATCTACCACAGAAGTATGTGTAGCAAGGCCCTGTTTGGGATCTCAGGTTACTTAGAACATTTGTTCTCAAACTTTGATGCTTATTGTAATTACACCTTGAGTTTTCAAACTTACAACACCTAGGGAACACCAGGGACAATTAAATCAGAAGCTCAGTTGATAGGACCCGGGCATTAGAGTTTGTTGTAGTTCTCAGGAGATTTCATTGTGCAGAGTCTTTTGAAATCCACTCCCTTAGAATACACAATGCAATTTTGAAAATGTCTACATTAAATTTGCAAATAGTCATAAGCACAAAAATTGTATATTTTTTAAATAAAAGGGAAGGTACTTTCATGTACAAATCAGTGTACAGTTATATATCTCACAGTGCTTTTCTAGTGATAGTTGCAACCCTATTCAGATTTTAAAATCTAGTAAAATTAGGAAATTAATAAAAGTAAAACCCCTCAATTCCACTCAAATATAAATTCAAATTCTTAGTAAGAAAACCATAAATTATATAGTACTCTATGACAGGTACTTAAAAATTAATTTTTGCCCTATAAAAACAAAGTTATGAAACGGGCTCCTCATTTAATCTTAGGAGAGTTATTAGCAACAATTTTAACACATCCCAGAGACTACTGTGTGACCTCTCCCAAACACACAGCCCCTCCACACTCCATCTCAGTAACCTGTTTCACTTTTTTTGTCATATTAGTGTCGATCATGAATTTTCATATTTCTTCATCTTCACTTTATTTTTAATTCCAGCCTTCCTCTTGTGAATTCCATTCTTTGTCCATGTAGCCCCAGTATATCGGGTTCCTATTGTATTTCCTGGCTTTGAATATTTCCTGTTACATAGAATAAGCTGCAAAGTATTTTTCAATTAATTAATTAGCATTTCAATAATCCTTCTCAAAGGCTATATCTCTGTTTTCCAACATTGTAGGAGGAGTTTAACTGTTTAATTATTCTGTAAATTTAATCAACAAATTGTATCTCATTGGCACCCTGATTATGTTCAGTAATTGTGCTATCTTTGTTCAGGGTTTGTTCCCTGGAATGGATCACTCATTAGATTGATTAATGTTATCCCAAAGGGAAGACAAATAGAAGTTGGATTTTCCATTAGAAACAAAAGATTAAGAGTTCCAAACTTTGGCAGAAGAGCAAAGTGCTGTTTTTCTGTGGAACTTGCCTCAGAATTGAGTTCACCTCAATTCTCCAATAGATGAGATGTGAGCTGGCCTTACTCCCTTACCAGTTATTAAAGCTGTGAATTTACATACATTGTTTTTATCAAAGTACTGTATTAAAATATTTAAATTTTATAGGTATGTGAATTTAATTACCCAGTGTAATGGTTTGACAGTTTTATTTAATTATGAATTCCAAAAATATAAATTGGATCATTCTTGTAAACTGATCTGTTCCTCTAGGCATGATTAGGTTATGATTAGGGCGTTAACTGCCACTTCAGTGGGATGTTGAGCCCCACCCCTTGGTGGGCTTGGTCTCAAGTATAAAATGCTAGACAAAAGGCAGCAGAGATTTGAGTAGCAGTTCTGATATTGGAGTGAGCCATTCACCCAATAGTCTATAGCCGGCCTTGTGGAGAGACACAAAGCGTAGAGAGCCTCATGGTCTACAGCTGAACTCGTGGAGGAAGCAGAAGCGAACCCTGGAGAGAAATGCAGCCCCGGCAGGAGAGAAACCCAAAGGCCTGAGCCCTTGCAGATATCGGCAGCTGTCTTGCTCCAACACGTGGACTTTGGTATGAGAAGAAACTTGTGCTTTGTGGCCTGGTAACTGTAAGCTTCTACCCCAAATAAATACCCTTTATGAAGACTGACCAATCTTTGATGTATTTCCAAAAGCACCACTGTGGCTGACTAATACAGAATTGGTACGTAGGAGTGGGGAAGTGCCTTTTTGCAACTACCAAAATGTTGGAACAGTTTTATAAATGGGTAAGGGGTATTTTTTGGAGGAATTATGAAATGCTTATGGAAAAGGCCTAGATTGCTTTGCAGAGACTGTTGATAGCAATATGGAGTCTAAAGTTCTTTTTGATAAGGCCTTAGAAGGAAACAATTGTGAGATGGACGCTAAAGAGACTTTATGATGCCCTAGAAGTAAATGAAGAAACTATTATTGGAAACTGGAGGAAAGGCGACCCATGTTTTAAAGTTGCAGAGAACTTAGCAAGATTAACTCCTGGCATTATAGGGAAGACAGAATTTGAAAATGGCGAACCTGAGCATTTAGCTGAAGTACTTTCCAAAGTAAACCTGGAGAATGTGGCCTGGCTTCCCCTTGTAGCTTATAGCAAAATGCTAGATGAAAGAAATACACTAAGGACTGAACTTTTGGGCACAAAGAAAACAGAAAATGATTCTGGAACTTCCAAGTTTCTGGAAATTAAGTCTCCAAATCAAAGTGCCCCATTTAAAGATTTAGCTAAACCTGGAAATTGTAAATCAGAATTGAAGATGCAGTTATCTAGGAAAGTCTTGTGGAAGGTCTTACTGTCCGATGGCTTGGACCTGTGCTTCCTGCATGCCAAACCAACAAAGTTTTTGAGAGAGCTATATGAACAAAACCACTGTTCACTTGGACTGAAAAGGACATGGAAAGGAGACATTGAAGGAGAAACAGCTTTAAGGAGAAAACTATGGAAGCTGAGATCTGGAATCAAGACATCACCTTGGGCCAAGGGAGGAACCCTACCCATGTGTTCAGAGAGGGTGAGTTTGCCTGGGAGGTTGAAAAGGGTGGATGTTCCCATCTGATGTTCTGGGAGAGTTTTGCCACCCCCAGGGTACAGGGAGGGTGGAGCACATTCCTCAAAGATTAGGGCGATTAAGGTCAGCACCTCATAGGTCTGAGAGGGGTGCTCCTGTCCCCCATGGATTAGGGCAGGCCAGGTGGTCAACTCATTGCTCTGAGATAGTTGAGCCTGTATGCCAAAGGTTGGGGGGAATGTTGTCTTCACCTCACTGTACTAGGGGTGCTAAGACTCTAACCCAAAGATTGGGTAAGGTGTGGATATCACTCCAACACTGTTGGAGGATGAAGTCTGAAGCTTGGTCAACACCCAGATGCTAAATGAGGGTGGAACCAAGAAAATGGCTGTTGGGCAAGCCTATGGAAAGGGTGGGTTCCCATGTGGCCCCAAGGAGTAGAAACCATCATATTAGGAATGACTCTTGTCGTCGGCGCTTTTCGGCGACGACACGACTCACAGGGACCGGGGACCGGCTGCCGGCGTTGTTCGGCGGCGACCCTGCTTGCCGTGGGGTTTCGGCTTGCCGCCCCCGAGGGGCCTCCCAGCCGTCTGGAGGCAAAGGGGTCTCCAAGTGGCCCTCCCAGGCCAAATAGGAGACAAAGGGGTCTCCAAGTGGCCCTCCCAAGCCAGATAGGAGACGAAGGGGAACAGCGGGAAAGGGAAGAAGGGGGGAAAGGGGGGTTGTCGGCTCGCTGGCTCAGGGCTCTAAGCTGGCCAGGCTCAGGCATCCCGAGCGCAGCAAGTCGACTGGCCCGCCAGGCACAGGCGTCCCGATGCGCGGCGGCAGGCCGGGTACACAGGAGCCTTACGGACTTAAGCGTCTTTAAGAACGATAGGCCAGGAATCCTGGATCTGCGCACGATGAGGGGGAGGCGGCAGGGCGACTGGTGAAGAGGCGAGCGATGGACGGAGCACACACACCCACTCCGGAGACAAGGCTGGGCGACCATGTCTAAGTTTATTAGGGAAACACTGCTATTTATAACAGGTGGGGGTAAGGGGAGGAGGGAGTGCAACAGAGCAACTCCCGATTGGCGGAGGCAAATAACAAATGGGGAAGCAAGACTGGGTGGCTTCCGATTGGTGGAGGCTGGCGTGTGACAAAGCAGTCTTTGATTGGTGAAGGCTGGTATGCGACCAGGCAGCCTCTGGAGACAGGTTTTATGCCTATATATGGCCAGGCAGAGTCTTGCAGGCAGGGAGAGGTGGAGTTGTACTATGGGGGAAAGGGGAGGGGTGGAGAGAGGTGGAGCTGCACTGCAGCAGGGAGGGGAGGGGAAGGGGAGAGGTGGAGCCATGCCACTGTGGCTGTCAGTCATCAGCGTAACTTGAGAGGCTTCTGGCTGCTGCTTGGGCTGCTGTTCTACCCCATTAGGTGCTGGGGGCTTTTAAGCTGCCCCAGTTCCTCCACAGACTCTCAGACTTTGAAATGGAATGGAAGATGCCCTGCAGTTTCGCTAAACTGTAGAGGATCCCTGACTCATGTTTAACATCTCAGTTTCTCCTTATCATAATTTAAATGTGTATTCTTTGTCTTTCCTTTTGTGTATTGGAAGCAGTTAAATTGTTTTGAAAGTTTCAGAGTTCTACCGCTAGAAGGGATTTTGCCTGAAGACAAACTGCATTTCTTTGAACTGATTTTGATATGATTTTGTACTTGCAATTGTTACTAATTTAAGGTTTTTTGAATTTGTGATGTATTTTTGGAATTCAGAGGGTGGAGTGTAATGGTTTGACAGTTTTATTTAATTATGAATTCCAAAAATATAAATTGGATCATGCTTGTAAACTGATCTGTTCTTCTGGGCATGATTATGTTATGATTAGGGCGTTAATTGCCACTTCAGTTGGACGTTGAGCCCCACCCCTTGGTGGGCATGGTCTCAAGTATAAAATGCTAGACAAAAGGCAGCAGAGATTTGAGAAGCAGTTCTGATGTTGGAGTGAGCCATTCGCCCAATAGTCTGCAGCTGGCCTTGTGGAGGAAGCAGAAGCTAAGCCCGGAGAGAAACGCAGCTCTGGCAGGAGAGATACCCAAAGGCCTGAGCCCTTGCAGACATCAGCAGCTGTCTTGTTCCAACACGTGGACTTTTGTATGAGAAGAAACTTATGCTTTGTGGCCTGATAACTGTAAGCTTCTACCCCAAATAAATACCCTTTATAAAGACCGACCAATCTTTGATATATTTCCAAAAGCACCTCTGTGGCTGACTAATACACCCAGTAACTTTAACTTTTGCCAATTGAGGCCAAGCTTCTTCAAAGAATAGTAATTAATAGGTTTATCCTCTCATCCCTCTCATTCTTCAGTGAATTCTGATATGGTTTACACCTTCTCCACATATCTTTACTATCCTTGAATGGCTCATTACCTCCACCTAAATGAATCATCTGAAAGCCTCTTCATCTTACAAGGTACATTTAAAAATCTCCTGATTTCCCCCTTCTATGATCTGTGTCCTCGTCTCCCAGGTCACAACACTCTCTTGGATCAATTCAGGCTTCAATTTCTATGTAAGCTCTTTCTGAAACATTAAATGTTGAAACTCCTCAGAAGTCAGCCTCATTACTTCTATCTTTCTCCCTAGGCAATATATTCCTTTCTTTTGCCCTCATTTATCATCTGTATTTATAGAGGAGAGAGCCAAGATTGCAGAGTAGGAACAGCAGACTGTACTGCTCCTCCAGAAACAGCAGAATGGTAGCCAAATTTACCTGGAGAAGGGAAGCCATGGAACCACAGAGCAATCAGAGAGGGCATCTAGAGAGAGGGGAGACCTAGTTTCTGGGGGAGAGGGAAGCTGGGGGAGATAGGGCAGGCAATCCAGGACACAGCCAACTCAGAAGGATAGTGAAGCTGGGAAAGTGATTTGGCTGGAAGACCAGCACTCAGCCTGCTTAGTGAGTGAGGAAAGCCACCAGGCAACCAGGGGTGCATGCCAGTGCCCAGCAGGCTCTTGAGATGTGAGAGCTGTGGGGAAAACAATTGTGGGGAATGACACCCGGCTGACCCACAGGGAGAGAGCAGTAGAAGGGAGGAAAGACAGGATGTATAGGCCAGATCCCATGAGGTTCCTGGGTAAAGGAAAGATGCCAGTAGGTGCTGAAGTGGCTCCAGGGAGATGTTAGTGGACATCTGATCAGGTGGGCTGTCACACCTACCTGCCCTGGGAGAGAGAGGAACTAGATCAGTGAGGTCATGGCCTGACAGGTGCCTAACAGCCTGTGAGAGATGGGAGCCAGGAGAAGTAGCTGGCAAACTTCCAGAAGTGATACCAGCTTGAAAGTAAAAGGACCAGCAGAGGTAGAAGGCAAGCCACCAGAAGCCCAACCAACCTGAGAGAAAGGAGCACAAGGAGAGGCAGCCCTTGAGCTATAAGTTCCCAATCAGCCTGTTAGATGAGGGATCTATTTATAGAATCTTCTTGCTATAAATATTCTAGATGACTTTCCCAGCACACCCAAATTTCATAAGATAGTGAGGCCTCTTGGAAAAGATAGAAAGGTTGATTTTGAGACTTCTGGAAGGAATTCGGTGACACAAATGGGTTGTCATGTACCCAACCAGCTCCCTGGGAGTGGGGGAGGAGTGCATCAAGCACGTTCATGACAGGAAACAGACTGAGTTTTTGTTGTTTTTATTTTTTGTCTTTTATTCTCTATTTTTTTCTCTAAACCTGGGTACCTTACCTACAGAGGGCAGACTACAGGGTGAGCACTGGCAGCTTGAGATGGCTTCTGGTAGCCTAAGAGGGAGGCTTGTGTTTTCCTTTTATTTTCTCGTTGTTTCTTCTTTTCTTCTTTCTTTTTTCTCCTTATTTTCTTTATTTCTTTTCTGTCTTTTATTTTCTCCTCTTCTGTTGGTTTTCTTTCATTCCATCTTCTCTTCTTTGATTTTCATTTTATTTCTTCTCTTATTATCTTTCCAGTTTTTTCCCCCATTTCTTTTTTTAAAATTGTGTTAGACTCTTTTGATTATTTTATCTCTTTTGTATTCTTATTCCTTTTTAATGTTTTATTATTTTTCACTCTAATTACTTTTTTTCCTCTGGGCCTTTTATGTCTTCTTATCATCTATGCTTATAGAACTTTCCAGTCCAAATCTCATATTTGAATTCCAAACCTGAACAAAAATTCAAAACTGAGATTCTCAGAGTTTTCTCACCAGTAAGTTAAATGTAATCACATCATTTGAAAAGCTTTCTCTTCTTTAAGAATCCAAACTTGTTGGAATAAACATACCTGTCCAGTGGCTCACTAAAAAAACTTTGTGGCTATTCTTAATTCAAAATATTGGCATTTATAAGAGAGATTTTCTATGTCTAAAAATGAAATAAATATAGATTATGTATGCAAACTTATCTTGCATTTTTTTTCCCTTTCTATTGGCTCTTCTACAGTGGCTCTTAAACCTATGTGGCCAGACTCTATATTTTACCTGCTAGTATGACTTCATGACCTTGGACAGGTCTAACTCAGAGTTGACCTTCAATGTATACAGATTTGTGAAAAAAAAAAGATATTATCACTTGCCTCAAGAACATTGTAGGTCAGGGCCCGGCTAGATAGCTCAGTGGATAAAGAGCTCGCCGGTGTACCACATGGGAGGCCCTGGGTTCGGTTCCCGGGGACCTCTCCTAGCAGGCAGACCGCCTTGAGAATGGCAAGCCGCCATGGGCGGGCCGGAGCCGCCGTCGGCAGGGCAAGAAGCTGCCACGGACACGGCAAGAGCCGCCACGGGCAGGGCAGGTCGCCGTCGGATGGAACGCAGCCAGCCACCCGTGAACTGAAAAGCCAGCCGTGAACAGACGCAGAGACCGCCCACAAGCGGGGAAAGCCGCGCCTGCGCAGTATCCAATCTCGGCGCGTTGCCGCAGCGGGGGGAAGGGGAGATATGTAATAAAATAAATAAATCTTTAAAAAAAAAAAAAAAAAAAAAAAGAACATTGTAGGTCAAATAGGGTAAAAACACATTGAGCCATATAAGAAAACCATGAAAATGGTGTAATTGATTTCCTAATATGTGTGCTACAAAAATAAGAAAGATTACAACATTTTAAAATTTCAGAAGTGTGAATTGAAAAAAAGATAAAGTATTTCTTTGTATTAATATATCTGTCCCTAGAATGGAAATACATTGCTTGATTTTACTACAAAAATAATTTATTCCTCTATATTCCATAAATACGTCTGAATATTTTTATAATTTTTATATTAAAAAGTAGTTAAAGTCCTTCAAAAAATAACAATGAAACTTGGTCATTTATTTTTGGAACCCCTAATATTTTGAAAATTGCAAGGTTTTATAGTTCTTAGAACATAAGCTAGATTCAACATGAAAAAAAATTATATGATATGGTCTTTCCCTCACTTGTTAGTAAAATATAAACACTCTAGCACAATGAAAGTATTTTTCCCAACACAAATGTATCTACTTATATAGAGTCACATTGATGCCTACAGCCTGAAAAAATATTGGTAGGTTATAATTTATATTTGAAATACAGATTAGCAGGAATCTTCTTGCTATAAATATTCTAGATGACTTTCCCAGCACACCCAAATTGCATAAGATGGTGAGGCCTCTTGGAAAAGATAGAAAGGTTGATTTTGAGACTTCTGGAAGGAATTCGGTGGCACAAATTGTTTTCCTTAATCACATCTACGTGATTAACCAAATTTGAGGAAAAATATTGTGTAAAAGAAGCCACATCCTGATTAGATTTA
>PVKH010002634.1:0-26655 GCA_004027955.1 Chaetophractus vellerosus
CCCGCTCGCTGGTGGCCCTGCCGGCTCGCCGGGGCTTGCCCTGCTCGTGAGGGCTTGCCCTGCCCACGGCAGTTTGCCTTCTCAAGGCAGTCTGCCCGCTCAGGGAGGTCCCGGGAACCGAACCCGGGGCCTCCTATGTGGTAAACTGGCACCCTACCAATTGAGCTACAGCCGGCCCCGGGAATCAGATTTTTATAACGTGGGGGTTGCTCGGATCTTGGGCTATGAAGTGATTTTGCACTTCAAAGGAGCAAGTTGGGGGAAAACCAGGGCATCAGTGGAAGCCCAATGTGGCTTCTAAACTCCTGGATAAGGTTATAGATATTTAAAAAAATGTATCGCTTGCAAGACAATTTAGGCTTTAAGAGGTCGCTATGCTCTAAAATTAGTAAAGTACTCAGGAAGGAAGAATATAGGTTGACTAAATTACTTGAGTCCCATTTTCTTTCTTTCTTTTTTTTTTTATTAAATTTTACTTTAAAAAAGTTACATTGTATTCACCTAACTAGGTTGCTTGTCTGTACAGTAAAACTTACCTTACTTAAAAACATTTTAGTAGTTTCCAGCAATCAAGAATGTCTTGCAGTTGACATTAAATAGTAAATCTAAAAACATCCATTAGGAAAACCCTTAAAATATATTTCTCTAATTAAAAATTTATTTCCATTTTTTATCCTGAGGGGTGGGTGCTCAAACAATACTGACATGGTACTAGAAATTCAGTCCTTAATTTGAACAATAAAACTATTGTGAAAAGCAATCCTCTCTGTAGAAACGGTAAATATATTTGAACTCATTCTAATACCAGCATAGAATCTGTACCTTATGTGGGTCAGGTTGTCACAGGGTGATTCTACTAATGAACTCTGGATGTTTAATAGATAGACACCTATTACATTAAACTCTGTGACTGCCGTTTCCCTCCATGAGTGAGCTGGAAATATTTTAGGTCATTAATTAATGTTTCAGTGGCCCTGAAGGGCTAATAGACAAAGGTGTTTCTGGGTCAACACCTTTTTACAATGATTCGCCCTTTATGACCCAAATCGCTTACTTTGTCCTTTTATGATAGCACTTCTCACATTTACCAAAAGATGACCCTGCTTCCTTAGCCTCTTACCCACCAGCACGACAGTGTCAGCTCCTATAGGGCTTTCATCATTTTTTTTTTTATTTCCAGGACCCAGCCTAACATGACACGTGGTGGATAATCAACAATGGTTTGTTTAAATATATTTCAAGGCATCAGCATGAAAACATGCCATGAGGAAGTGGTATGGAATTGGATCCCACGTCCTTTGTATTCTCACTGCCCTCTTGTCAGACTCTTAACTCACCAATGCCTTATTAAGCATCTGCAAAATGCAAGACCGCAGATATCTTTGTATAGTGGCAAACTACTCTCTGGAATCCATCGCTCCTTAGCATTGCTCAGCATTTACTTACTTCCTGTTGAAAGCTTTGGATTGGCTCAATCTTTTCTTAGGCTCAAAGAAAACAAGACCGATTCTGGGGAATGTAGGTCCATGCTCTTTGATGTGAATATTGCCTGCTTTACCAAGCCAAAATATAAAACACTAGTGTCTAGAAGTAGAGACACCAACAATAAAAATGCCAGATCAGGTCCAGGGTATTTTCTGGATCAAGCCCTTGCAAAGCAATAACTAAATTACAAGGGACTATTAAGAATGAAAATAAAGAATGCCGAGGTATTTCATCAGTCTAACCCAAACCTATCAGTAAAAGTCAGCAGCATCTTTAACTGGAAATGCTCTTGGCAAGGAAAAGCAAGGTTCAGTGTGCTTAAATTACAATTAGAATTGGAGATGTAAAGCAATAGTTGGGAAGGAAGGAGAGAGAAATAGGAGCTAGGGGAAAAAAGGGTAGAATACTGGGAAGGATTGCTATGATGTTTAACCCATACGCAGCCAAATATTGGTGATAAAATAGAAATGGTTAATAAGATCATTGTATTATTGGCTTTTAAACATGTTATATGGACAATTCATAGCTGTCCAAATGCAACTAGTTAGATATAACCATATAATGCTGCTAAGACAGACCCCTTGATGCCTCAATAATAATGCTCCTAAAGCCCAGGCCATGGGATCTGTTATCAGGGAAATAGGATGACACAAATGTCCTTTTGATATTTTGGTGATGATCACTCATGAATGGAATCCAACACAGTCCACCTGATACTGAATTGCTCAACATTTTAGGCAGTTTTATATTTTTGTAGTAGTGGACTCTCTTTTTCTCCCCAGTTGGAATTAATCTGTCCCTCTTTTGCAACTGCATGAGATTGGTTTGAACCCCTATTTTAGCATTCATGATACATCATACTTTAACTGGTAGATGCCTATGTGTCAATCTCTTACACTAAATCTGGAGTGCAGAAGGCTCTTTCTTCTCATCTTTGTGTAACAAGCACCTAGCACAGTGCCTAAGATGTAGTAGCCACTTAATCCATGACTGAAAAACTAAAAAGCTAATTGGTTCAAGTGATTCAGAAAGAGTATTTTAATGAGATGGATGGTTCATGTGAATTATTGGGCTACAGAAGGTTTAAATGGAAGAACTAATATAATGTACAGATGGAGTACAATGTGGTTCACATATTTTAATTCACTGGCAAAGTTAAAGCAAATTGATAGTGAAAATGTGTTAGCCGCATTAAAAAAATATCACTGTGGCTTGGTTAAATACCCTAATAGATATATGATAAAGGGTGAAGGACTTGTTGACACTGCTCTTGCATAGCATTTTGTTTCTGAAATGACTCGTTCTTATATCTCAGGGCAAGGGCAAATAAGGGCTGCTGGCCAGAAGCTGGATATAGCCTCATTACCCAGGACTATACAGAGTTGAACATTATAATAATGGTGTCTGTTAACAATGGATCTCATCTGGCCCAGGTTCTTCATCTTCCATTATTTTATTCTGAGTGAAACTCGTACACCTGGCTTCAGTTCAAATTTCTAATTTGGGAAAGCAAGTGTTTTCTGCCTCACAATTCTTTACCACCAGCAGCAGCCTTCACTTTCCACTTCCAGGCAATGAATTAGGTCTCATATCCAGACAAAATCTGATAGGTCTTTTCAAAGGAAGCCCTAATTGGTGGCATTGCGGGAGCTGCATAAAATGAAAAGAAAGTGGGGTTGGATAAAACCCATGAGAAAACAATGTTCTTTGCCTGTGAGCGGCTAGGACTGAGGAGACAAGTGAGAGGCTGCTTTTCATTCAAGTTCTGAGTTACCCATAGCAGCCTTTTAAACTTATTCCCCCACGACAGCTCTACAGCCACGCGGAAGACACGGCACTGAAGGAGGCACCTGCAGGCTGGCAGGGATAAGAGCCGCCAAGCGCCCTTCCGGGGTGGGCCTCTTGCTGGGCCTACTTCCTGCCCCGGCGTCTCTCCTGATTGGCTGCCGCGTGGCGGGCACGGGCGCCACATCCGGGGCCTGGACTTACCTCGGAGCCGCTTGAGCCTCTGCTCGCGCCGCCGCCGCCGCACCACCAGCAGGAGCACAAAGAGCAGCAAGACCCCCACCAGGATGCAGGAGATGGTCACCAGCATCTTTAGCCCTTCGTTGGTCGTCAGCCCTTCCTCGCTTTGGACGACTGACTTAATGAGTGGAGGGATTGTACCTGAAAGCAGGGTCGTGATGTTAGGTGGCTATTAATGAAGACGGAACGATGGCGTTTTAGGGATGACGGGTTATAAAAGTCGCGCCGTGGTGATGAGCAATGAGAGAAATGGCGAAGCTGGGTCCTGGCTAACTTGCTGATTGCTCACTCTTCCTCTGCCCCAACCTCGAACTCGTTCTGGAGCACCTATCGGATGTGCACGAGGGGGAAAGCGGCTGGCTTGGAAAGGGCCTTCGTTTTGCGGTGTGCTGCTGGGTGCAGGCATTACCTGGAATGGAGTGTTTTCTTGACCGTCACCAAGAGGACAAGTGACAGAGGCTGCTTGAGAAACTGCCCATCAAAGAAACATTCCTAGAAAAATAGCTTTGGCAAGTGGACAGAAGGTGGTGTGCAGGGATTCTGAGCCAAAGGCAGTGGCTTAAAAAATGCTTAAAATCCCCTTTCACTGTATTATTCGCTTGCCTTTTATCACAGGCCCAAGACGAATTCTACATCAAAAACCCTTATTTCAGGGAAGAAGAGCTACAGACGACTTTCCAAAAGGGAACCATATAGGTCTCTGAAGCCAGGCTTCTTATTTACCAGGCATTGTTAAACAGTCCCACGAAATTCAGGCCATTTAAAATTTATAAGTAAGCACCTAACTAGAATAAACTCCGGGCTATTTTAAGCTGATTTCTATCCCCAGGGGGAACACAATAAAGCACAGAAAGCCACTTTTATGGGGGTCATGTATTTTGGCACCCTCTATTAAGGAAGATGCTTTATTCCACGGTATTTTCCTTGTAAAACAAGGGCCATGAAGTCAGGGCTTTAGGGGAAAAATGCAAAAATAATACAATTTCTGCCAGAGAAAAAATTGTCTTTATCCTGCTTTTAGTAAGTGGAGCATGGACGATAGAAACTCCAGTCCTCTCTGCTATCTGCTCAGGCCTAGAAGAACTCTCTGCCAACCTCAAAGGGCGTATGGCTAGACACACAAGTCTCCAAATGCACAGAGACCTGGGTAAGAGGCACTTAAGGAGCCGTGGGTGAGGATGGGTCTGCAAAACCAGGAAAACACAAGGATCAGTAGAAACCTTTGTCTAAGGAGAAGGAGTCAGATAAAGAAATGGGAGCACCTGAAATCTAACTGGGTATGGCTCTGAGGCTAATTGCCAATATTTGTTTTTCCTAAATGAAAGAAATTCTTTGGGGCGGATGTAACAAAAGAGATATTAAAGCTATATATCCGTGAGATTGGTTCAAAGAAACGT
The DNA here is from genome assembly GCA_004027955.1 of Chaetophractus vellerosus. Lineage (NCBI taxonomy): Eukaryota > Metazoa > Chordata > Mammalia > Cingulata > Chlamyphoridae > Chaetophractus > Chaetophractus vellerosus. The sequence continues at coordinate 4,908 of PVKH010002634.1, forward strand.
ATAATGTTTTTCAAGTAAAATTCTAATGTGTATTCTTATTTCTGAGTTTAAGAAAATTATATGCTGTTGATTTCAGAAAAGCAAATGGAGTCACAGGACTTTTTCGCGGTTATAGTTTGCAATGCTGGATAATGTGAGAACATTATAATTTTTAGAAGACAAACAGGTTTAAAATCTGTAGAGTGCTTTTTAAATTAGAGTAACAGCTTCAAATTCTGTACATGATTAGCTTCTAATTAAATTATTTGCTATAAGCATGTCACTGATGTACCTACACATCTAAGCAGTATCCTATGCATACTGTAGAGTGCTGGCATGCCAGAGTGTGGCTGTCAGTCAATTAATGTAAGTCAGTTATTTCAAGAAGCATATTTACTACCCAAATGCATCTAAAGGGCTTTTGTGAACACTTAAATATGCTATAAGAGTGTTTGAAGCATCAGAGGGAAACCCAGTTGCAAGTGCTATCCAGCATGTGGGGGATGATTTGACAGGGATGCCTTTGAATGAAGTCACTCGCACCTGGAGGCTGGAAATGAGAGCAGGGTGGCCCATGGAAAGCACCAGCTCTCAAGGAGAAATGCTGCTGTGGAGGATCTGAACAAGCTGTCCCAGGGCCCCAGGGCAGTGACCTCAGGGCTCTCCTATGTCACAGGAAGAGCCCGGGGTTGGCTGAGGAGGAATGACCTTGGGTGGGCTTCTCAGGGGTGGGTTTATACACTGTGCCATAGGACGAAGAACTAGCTTTAGGCCAACCTGGGCAGTCCAAGGAAGTAATGACCAGATGGGGGGCTTCCAGGTAGCCTCGCCTCGTTAGCTTCTTTTGGTCATTTCTGAGGGTTCTTGGGTTCCTGGCCACTTGTTTCTTAGGATATTGTAATGTGCATTCCAAGGACGTTCCTGCTGGAGTTTTTAATTAAGCAAGATCCCAAGCGCATATAAGAAGGGGAAGACAAACCACCTGAGTCTGGCTGATGGCAAATAAAGTATTTGGGTATTTGCTCAGGTACAGACCTTCTGGACCAACTTACTCAACACCAGGATCAGGCCTGGTCAGTGTGGAATGAACAGGAGGCTTTGAGGCAAACAAACTTGGGAGCTCCAAACTTTCTGATGAATAATGGTCAGTTTTACCTTGAGATTAGAGCATCTAATTCAATCACTCTCATTCCAGGAGTGGAAATCACCTCAAGGCTGCAGTAATCTGTATCAACATGCTGCTATTTAGGACTTTGTAAAAGTCTAACCATATAACATCAAGAAACTTTGCCTTGACAATGACACCTTCTCTATCAGCTTCACTGGGATGGGATTCTGTTTAGACATCAATAAATGGCCTTTCATACTCTTTGGAGAAAAAAGGAAAACAATTAAACTATTTATTTTTGTTTAATTAAACATCAAGGATGCTTCACCTAATTTTTAGAAAGCAAATGCAAGTATTGTGTGTGTGTGTGTGTGTGTGTGTGTGTGTGTGTGTATGCATGCACACACTAATATCCCAGCACATTATTCTATTTCCATTAATATCCCACTTTTGCTTAGGGACTAACATAACCTCCTTTTCCATGATAAACTGTTTTTGCACATGCTGTTTAAGGGCTTAATGAGAGCAAAAAAGAAAGTTGTGTGGATTGGGATGGGTGGAAGGGGTGGGAGAAAACAAAAGGAATGTTAGCTGGCAGTTATTGACAAAGACACAGGACCACGTGGTAAAGAAACCTTCAGCCCTATCAGAAATCACTCCTGCACCAAGTCTCCCTAATGGGATTCCCCTTGGCCCGCAGTCCCTTATTTCTGGACATACAGAGATGGTCCTAAATATGGGTACCATGAACTAAGGAGCACTGTATAGAATGCATGGAAGCTTAATGGAATCTGTAGGCACTGCCCAGGCTCTGTCTAGGATGGATGTTAAATGGGGAAGGGCACAGGGGACACATGCACTTCTCCTTCTGAGACACAAACAGGAGGGCTGTGAAGTTCTTACTGCCATCGTAGTTGAGCGTGGCGAAGTTGGCCTGCTTCTCGGCACAGCCTGCACTGTTGCACACTCGCATCTGCAGCTCGTACCACGTGGCCTCCTGCAGGTCATATACAATGTATGACTTGGAGAGGGAGGTGCGCTGAGCTGTCGTCCAGACCGTGGTGCCAAAGGGTCTGTACTCCAGCGTGAAGGAGGTGATGGGACAGCCGCCATCATTCCAGCCAACAAGGTTCAGCCTCACACGCGTGGTGTTGATGCTGGCGAAGAGTTCTTGCTCCTTTGAAAACTGGGGCTCTACAGGAGAGTGCACATTTGGAGGTCAGTTCATAAGATAAATGATTGGAAACCCCTAATCACACGTTTCCCCTGGCTTTCTCCAGTTACACGAGCATCCAACTCTGGGTCAGGGCCACTAGCACCTTGCCCACTGTTAACAGAGGCGTTAAGGACCAGTGGCTTTCTTCATTGTTCATGAAATGGATATAAGTAAGTATTATTTTTGGTGGGTAGGCATTATTTTTGTTTCTCTTAGCATTTCCCCAAGAATAATGTTGTTATTTGCAGGTTTCCCTCAATTGCTCGCATGTCACAGTACCCTGGGATGACCAGTTTCCATTCTCGTTGGGATGCACTCGCCCCAAGAGAAGACAGTTAGATTTGAGAAATACAAACAGGTATCCCTCACTATCCAACTGATTGATACTGGCATGGAGGGGCCTTAAGGGTATATTTCTGGATAAATCAGTCCCTCACCATTTGAACCCTTGTCACTTGTTATCCAGAGCTCAGGAGCCAGACCCAAATAATGGCCTTGTCATCTAGCCTTTCACTTTCCTGCCATCTGAACCTGTTCCACATGATTCAGTTTGGAAGTGCGGGAAACCTATAAAAACTCTCATATTCTTCACTATGTGACCACAGAGCTACAATTGCCCCCTCTTCCTGGTGTTTCCAGGTCTCACATTTCACCACTGACCCTCACTTTCCTGGGCTTCATCTCTTTGAAAGTCTGCTTTTCAGATAAAAAATGAATTCACACCAAAGTGTTAAGAATTTATTGCAGTCACTTCTCTTCTGAAAAGGGGGGACTTTGAGGCAATGTGAAAATTATAAATAGATTGGTGGGGGTGATAATTGAGGGAGAAGATCACATTGAAAGGGTGAGGAGTCAAGCTACTTATTTCTTGGCTGCCGACCTCAGCACTTGATGTTGGCAGGAAAGCCCTTGATTTTCAAATGACACTCTTCTTTTTTTAACTGCAAATGAAGTAATGTAAAAAGGGAGCCAAAATACTCTTTAAGGAGTACCATCTCTTTCATTACACCGTAATGCTGCTGAATCCAATTTTGGAATCACATTCAGAAATGAATGTAAAAATATGTGATGAATCTTTTATGATTCCAATCTCTTCTTCCATATGGAAAACAAAGAAAATCTAGAAACAACAAGAAGACTTACAATACCTTTTCCTAAGGTTTTTGCTTCTATGATTTCACTTATACGCCCTGGTCCCACTCCATTTTGGGCAGTGAGTGTGAACTTATACCAAGTGCCACATTTCAGATTTTCCAAGCGGTAAGAACGTTCACTTGGGCTGATTGGAAAGCTTCCCCACTGCTCACTGTTATCCTCAGAGTACTGCAATATGTATCCTTCAGAAAAGAAAAAGAAAAATATTAAAATAAGCATCATTTGCTTTTCACCAGAGGCTGACTGACGTTTGCATTTTCTACTGGGAACAGAATGAGAGTTCTCAGAATTCAAGCATGTTTGGGAGAGAACATTGTAAATCTTCCCAATTTTAGGAAATTCATCCCAGACTGGGAAAAGCACTATGTCGTCATATCGATTAGTGAGGTACTCCAGCCCGCCACACATCACTAAGATGTATTGCTGGATAGTTTGGCAAAAATGAAACCACCTTCTGTCCACTCTGTTTTTCAAAGCTGTATTTGGTGGAAGGGAATGAATATTAAGTCTTGAAATATCTGCCCCTCAGAATGTACGTGTTTGAATCAGTGGGTACAGGGATAGGCTGAAGCTAAGTTATTTTTAAGAGTCACAAACTCTGGAAAGGGGGTATGTTATTCATGGGAATAGCAATCTCAACCATCTCCTTCTGTATAGGAAGATTTTCTTTAAGTCTCGGGACCATTCCAGTGTTACAATTGTAGCGTGGCTTTTCCTTCTTTTGAAAAATCCCTGATGATTCATTTCTCCAGGTGACACCATTATTGCTACTTCTACCACTACTAACTACTGCCTACTATTTCTTGAGTACTTCCCCAAGCCCTTTACTTACATTATCTCATTAACCCTGAGAAATAGTGATGACTGTCTCCCTAGGACAGCTGAAGACACAGAGTTCCAGCTCCCGGTGACCTAAGTAAGGTTCAAACCCACCCTCAGAAACTGAAGCCTGTACGGTAGGTCCATGGGCAACCACGGAAACATTCCTTCTTATCTCCTACATCTTGCATTCCTTTTACCCCCAGCCATCTTCCTGGGGGCAAACATATCCTCTCTACTCTGTTCTTCTTTCCTCCTAAACCGAAACAGCCAGCATTATCTTGCCTGGCACATCCCCAATCTTGCCCTGGGGAAAACCATTCTTAATTAAGGCAAAGCACTTCTCACCCTGCAGACGACAGTGATTCCTAAGCCCAAACTGGCAGCATTGAGTGTCTCCCAAAGCCCTTGGATGGATCACCTCATATCTGATCCCCTTCATCCTTGGTCATGGCCAGTATCTCCACCAGTCCTTCTGTCCATGCCTCCCTCTGGTCCTTTGAAGCTATGGGGTCCCTCTTCCTTCTCAAGCTTCATTTTGCTTCTTTTGTTCCTGATCTGAGCCTGGTCCTCTGAAGCTATGGGGTCCCTATTCCTTGTTCCTGATCTGAGCTCCTACAGCTCCTTCAATAACTGCAAGATGAACAATGGACCTGTGTCCTTGCATTCTTCACTGTCCACTCAGCTCCACTCAAGTCACCTCCTTGATGCTTGGGACATCCTCAGCGCTGCTCTTTCTAATTTCTACCATCTAATCTATCTCTAGGAAATCTCTTCTAATCCTTGTATATGGGAAAATTTGAATCCCTGTTCCCTATTGTCCTTGGGGATATCAGAGTCCACCAGCCGGGCACACTCCCATTCATGACTCCTCAATGCCTGCCAGTGGGTGTGGACACCACTGAATTTCAGGCACCCACTTGTTGCCTTTGGTTTGGAAACTCTTCATCACTAAAATTGGCTTCAGCTCTAAGACCTACTCTGACACCCTTCCTGTACCATCTCTTCCACTCTCTCATGCTTATGGAACCAAAACTTCACTTCAATTGAACCTAGAGTCTCCTGAGACCTTCCCTAAGTGCTTGATTTTTTTTCTATAAGAGGAAGGTTCTCTAACCAGCCTAGAGCCTTTGGTAGACCATTTCAATAAATGCAGTAGAATCCTCCACTCCTCTGACTTCTGGCCACACTTGCTTGGCAGACCCCACCTTGGTACCCCATGATCCCCTCTTCTTCCCAGCTGTCCGGCATCACTTGAGAAAGTCATTAAAATGTGATAATTGTGGCCACTAAAATCTGTGTGTATTTATCTGCAGCTGGGTCCTCACTGCCGCTCAGCAATTACTTTTGTTCATCTATTAACGACTCCCTATAGCATTTCACACAGCAGCTGTGACAGACCTTTTTCATGTTCTTCAAATCCACAACTACATCCTCACTGCTAATCATCTAACTCTTTTAAAAAAATAACCACAACTTTTTCTTCCCTACAAACATGAAGATCCTTCCCTCCACCCAGTGAAGTACTGATAAATATTTAACAACTGGCTCTTTTTAAAAAAGGCCCTGATTTGTAGCGTTTGCCGATTTCTTTGGGGTGTAAATATTTCCATCATGGCTGCAGTTACTGAGCCTGAATCTGGGAAGAGATGCAACAATCAGCTCTCATGAGCCAGAAGGAGCCAACTCTGGCACACCACTGCCTTCACCACAAAATGTCCCTGTATTTCCAGTCGCTCTTTCATCCTTCCTCTCAGAAGAAAGGATGACCTCTGCTGTTGGAAGTCTAAGGACCCCATCCTCTCCTACCTCCTCTAAGACCTTTGTCATTCAGCCATGCGTTCCTGTGCATCTTCAGTCCCTTCTTCTGGATTGAATCCCCTCCCTTAGTCTACACGCTTCTCAGAATGATGTCTCCAAATCCATTGGGGTTAGAAACATTGTGCTATCTCATTCCTTTCAGTATAAGCCTTGTTTATGGTTTTCTGCTAGGCACTAATTGCAAAGGCTTTGTGCAAATAGATTGTTTCCCATCTAAACTCTAGGTTCTCTGTCTTTGAGTACCTCATGTATCAGAACAGTAATTGTGGCTTAACTCAATGAATGACTGAGGACATTAATGAATGAATGAATGATAGTCTTGACAAGATGGAGCAGAAATAGTATTCAGAATCTCACGGGAGAGATTACCAAATTCATTTTTTCTTTCCTTTTGCATTTGTTAATGTTTCATTCAGATTGAATGTACAATAATTACTTTGTGAATGGGGTTCCATGGATGAATGATTTGAGTTTCAACAAATACCATAAAAATAGATGTGTTTCTTATTTAGGTAATGGAAGAGTTAATTGCATGGTATATTTTTGGAGTAAATGATACACAGAATTATTTTAGAAGGTGTGTCATATTAGTCTATGGATAATGATAGGTAATCAAGTCTCGCAGACAATGTATATCTTATTACCTCTGATAGAACTGCCCCCATTGTCTCCAGGGAGCCAAGAAAGAGTAATGGAAGAAGATGTGGTTTTGGACACTGTAAGCCGAGGCTGATCTGGTGGAACTACACAAGAAACAGTTTTAAAAAAAAATAAGAATTAGTTTTTTATGTCTTTAATCTTCTTTAACAGTCATTTATCACATCATTTTTAACAGCCATTTATTAAATAAATGTTTTAGGTTGCCAAACTCTGCAATTCACTTCTGTCAAAATGTCTATTTAGCTGATGTACTGGGCTAAAGAGATTGAACAGAGCGAATCTATTATTTAAGGAAAATTCAACCTCATTTCTTGTATCTCACTCATTTCCTCACCAATTCCTTGAATTTCTGCATTGTTCATCACTAAATGAAACCTTCTTTAAACTTAGTAAGGACACATGCATAATTTTACTCCGAATTTCAGCCACAATTCAAGGGAGAAAGATAAATGGCACCCACTTAGCTGTTCTTTTCTCCACAGGCATGGGGATGGGAGAGGGGGAGGAGTTGATAGTGGGCAGAAGGGAGTGGGAGGAAGAATTGCAAAAATTTCCAGTTTTTCAGCTATTCTCCCAAGTCGCAACTCCTCTTGCCTTCTTAACGTACATACACACACACCTCGGCTCTGAAGATCAAAGGTGTGCAACTGAGCCACTGCACATGAACTTGAAAGTGCATGCAAGGTTTGAGGAACACACACTTCTTCTAATCAATGGGCCTCAATATTATTTTGAACTGCCTCTGAGGACAGCTCTGAAGAAAATAGTGAAATTCAGAATCTTGTCTAGAAAGCTACCCAATAAAATATCCTTCCCTCTTCCTCTGAAGGAAGCCTGATATATTGACCCAAAGGCCTGATATATTGGCCCATCTTTTTAGAGTCATGATATAGTGTCTATATTGTAAAACACCTTGGAATTCTCCTGACTTTAATTTACTCGAAATTCCAGATCAATTTTGCAGAGCATTTTAAAAACATACACTCCTCCTCCTCCACCCTCCTGCTGCCGAGGACAATATTGATTTTGCTTTTACTTGCTGTAGTTTATTAATGTGACAACACTTAAATCCAAAGCGGTATACTTTTTGATTTTTTCTACTAATTAAATATCACTGTGCATTCAAAATCCAAACCTGATTAGGAGCTGTTTGCGAATTTTATATGCAATTTTAATCTGACAGTCTTTAAAATTATTTATGCTTTTTATGTATGATATCAAGAAAAATCAAACATCCTGTATAAAATATACTGTTAATTATTTTAGCAATATACTTAGAGTTTCATGTACAGTGCATATAAAAACTGAGTAAATTGGAAGATATTAACGGTCAGTTTTTGGACCTATTATATTAAAAATTTTTGTTTATGCTTTCCAGGTTGTACTTATACGTGTACAGAATAAACAGTGAAATTAATGGAGGTTATTACAAAGGATGTTTTCAGAGATTCACACACGAAGAAAAGAGACTGGGTTCTATATATGCTAAAATGTAAACAGCGTTATCTCTGAGATTATGAATGCTTTTTATTTTCACTGATTTGTTTCATTAATTTTTCCAAAATGAGCATGTATTTTTTTTTTTTTTTTTGTAATAGGAAAATAGCCATTATTTCTCCGTAAAGGTTGATTTTTAAGTTTGATTTAAGTCTTGGCCTACAGACAAGCTTACGCAGTGTAAAGCCATTCATTAAAAAGAGTTGCACAATTTTGTACCTTGAACTTGTAAGTTTAAAATGATTTCATCCGATCCCCAGTTGTTATTGGCAACGCAGCTGTAGTAGCCGGAGTCCTCTGCTTTCACGGTGCGGATGACGAAGCTCCCGTTGCTGAAGACGCTCCTGCGCCCGTCAATCGTCACCAGGCTGGGTGTCCCGTTACTGCCTCACAGGAAGAAGAATGCACAGATTAAAGAAATTACAACCCCAATTAGCTGAAGGTGGGCAAAAGCAGGAAGACTCTCGGATGCAAACAATATGCTTGGAAGTTTAATATTTCTTGTATGATGAAAAGAAACAAATGACTGAGCTTTGCTCTTTTTAAAAAAGGCCACATTTAAATCTGTGCATCAAGAACCTGCTATAGGTACCAACTACTGCCTCTTTTTGGGAATTCTGGGATTTCCTTCTGCAGTCAGAGGCACTACATAGACCAAACCAGTGTCCTGCACATTGGGGAAACTAAATGTTGGGATCTCTTGTAGATTTGCTTATAGTTGGAGCTGTTAATTATTTTGACATAAAAAATGTCACAACCACAGTTATGAGTCAGTCTCACGTGAGCAGAATGCCAATTTGACCTTGGGAGGTGACGTGTTTACTTCAGTTTAACTGACTTTAAATGTGATGAGAAAAATGGTCACAAGGCCATGCTAATTCTTTCAGTATTTTATGCTTTTAGGTACTTTTGTTTAAAAATGGGCACTCTTTTGAACGTATTATAGCAAATCTCCACACTCACAAGTGAATTCTTAACCCTTTATTTATATCCTAACATATATACTGATATATATCCTATCCTAATCTTTATCTATGTCTTTATCTATACCAAGACCATCTCTGTCTCTTTTGATATGTATCTATCTATATATGTATAAGGATATATATATAATATAATATATCCTAATTTATATCCTCACATCATCTTCTGAATGGGATAAAACACCTTAAAAACGTATATGGACAGTTACCTTCTTTCTCTCTTATGTCTTGGCTGCTATTATTTTAATAATTAGAGAAAGGGAGTTTATATTTGCAAAGTCCCAACGTATTCCATTTCTCTGAGTGACTTCTTGGAGCCTAAGAGTTAGGGGTGGTCGGTCTATTATCTTAGAAGGATAACTTATTGGTGCTCATGTTGCAATAACTTTGGGAACATTCATCTCAGCTATAAAGATAATTTACGTGATACGGCACAGCCAACTTCCACAAAGATTGCTGGACTGGTTATACTATTTTCCTTGAAAACATTCTCTTAGGAATTTAAAGAGGCTGAATTTATAGAGGACTGACACACCACATCAGACCTTTAGAGGGCTAAAGCCAAGATCCCCCATCTCCTCCATCTCAGAAGAGCAGGTAGGTTTCCTCGAGCTTTCACTAATGTTTATAAATATAAAATTAAAAGACCACCAGATCCAATGAGGGATGTCAAGTCAATCCTTTAGGACTTAACTACAGGCATATATTGGGTTACTGGTTACCTGTCTTTCATCCATTTTACTGCAGGAGAAGGGTCCCCTACTGCCTTACAAGGCAAGGCAATGTCTTTCATCCACGGAGTCGTCACTGTCCCGCTGAAGGTTAGGATTCGTGCGGGAGCTGGAACACCAAAGGAGAAGCCCAGTTACTCCACAGACTTGTCTACAACAGGTCCAGATGACCTGCCCAAATAGGGCAACACACAAACAAAGCAAGGCGACCCTGCCAAGTAAGGTCACCAGTGTTAACACTGTGCTCCTGTATCAAGATTATAAGGGATTGTCACTGTAAGAACAGTCAATCAACAGCTGAAACTCCAATTATAATTTTTTTTCCTACTGACTAAACATAAGAATCCCAAGTTAAATATCTGGGGTTTCATAAGCCAAGCAGCTACAAGCTGTGTTTTCTATGAGCTCAATTATTTTTCCAAGCACTTTATTAAGCCATTTATCTAAACAGCAAAACTACACATTAAAATATACTTTTAATATCGAAGAGAATAGAGACCACCCTTCAAGCACCCAAAGACAGGAAGAAGTAAAATTGGAATAACTTCTATTTATCAATGTTGCGGTACATTCCTGATTTTGTTATATCAATCTGATCTTCTGTTTGAACAATAAGGAAAATGAACATTTTCACAGTGGCGTCTCTTGAAGAACAACCATTTACTTGGGATGGTGACTCAGATTCCCAAACAGGAGCATCTTCCAGGAACAACTGGCAGGTTCAGTCCCAAAGACGATGGAAGGTCCAGGAGATAGAGAGGAAAAAGTGCAGGGTGGACCTACCCCAGACAACCAGAAGTGCTGAGCAACGACGGCTGCCCCCTCTGCCCCCCTGAACGAGCCACAAATGCTGGCAGAGACCTCAAGGCACAAGTCTATCAGACGCAAAATGATGAGCCCACCCTTTGCCGGATATGAACAGGAGCTAGAGGTAACTCCTTTCTTTTATTTTAGTCAACGTGCTCTAGGAGCTGTCATAGGGTCTGGCGACCAAGAGACAACAGAAACAAACAATGCCTGCCCTCCCATGGCACAGCCCGGCCAGATGCAGACTCGGCAATCACTGACCTTAGAAGGCAGCCCCCATCTAACTAGAGACCCATAAGCAGGCACCCGTGTTGGGATCCCAGAGCCATTTTGGGTTTCAGGGCTTGGACTGGCGAAGGGGGATAGGAAACAGGTTTCCCAGGAAATCTCTGGGATTCCAGGAAAGATGAGGTCTAAAATGTGAGCCTTGGTCATTAAAGTCAACCGAATCAACTCCAATTTTTGTTGTTTTGAGCACTGTGGGCAAGAGTAGAGAGAAAGCACAAATGCCAGAGGGCCGAGAAGCTGAGCCTGTTGTGTGCAGTAAATATTGCCATACAAGCCAGCCATGGGTTTGGAGCAACTTCACCTGATGGGGTGAAAATTGAAACTCTTCATCCTTCAAAGGTGACCCGCATATTGCATTTCCTTTATCAATAAACAGAGAATTCTAATGCAGGGATCACTTTATCACTGTCATTGATAGTTCTAATTTTCCATCATAATTAAGGAGAGCCTGACTCAGGGGGCATTGGATTTCTAGCATTGTTTTTTGTTTGTTTGTTTGTTTGCTTTTGTTTTGCATTTTCTCTTTCAAACTTTCCTGTCTTTTATATAATTGGAAATGTTCTCAGCATTAAAATGTGGGCGATTAGGGAAATCCAACTAGAGTCACTTGGGGGCTTTCAAACTTTTTTGTAGCAATCCACTGTAAGAAATATATTTTACCTGGAAACCTGGAAAAATTACCTATATTGGTATATATGTGAAAACAAAGTTCTATAAAATAATACTTGCTGTATTTGATGCATTCTATTTCTACCTTTTTTTCTATAATATTCTAGTTTATTATTCCACTCCATTCCATTCTATCCTAGTTTAGTTCTTTACAATGCTGGCTATAACCTCTTAGATTAATTCTAGGACTTATGAATGATTTCCCACCGAAATCTGAAAAACACTGGCTAGAACTACTTCTATCTTCAGCACAGCTCATCCTATTTCTAGTGCTAACCTCCATTTGAGGCAGCTGGAATTTAAAGGGCCCTAGCCTGACATTCCAAGACTAAAACACAGAATACACTAGATCTGTAGTTTCCAAACTGGATCAGGCAAAAGAATCATCTGGAATCTTTGTTAAAAGTGCAGACTCCTCATCTGGCCCTGGTAATTTAATGGATCTTTGGTTGGCTCAGGGAGTTTGTCTTTTACCAGGCACCTCAGGTGATTTTGATTGGAAACTCTGTGGCCACTTGCAAGCTGGACATTCATTCTGATTCCTGTTCTTCTCTTGGCAATGTGGCCATGCTCTCTGTGTCTACCATTCTGCCCTGGATTTTTTTCCAGGACAGGGCTCCTCTAGGACTGGTCCATGCTTCCATTCTGCCATTCCCTCTTTTCCTGGAACATGAGTCTGGATTTTGGATCCTGCTAACTGTCAACAGGCTTGTTCTGCCACTGCTGCCAGGCTGCCTTGATCTCCAAACAACAGACTTATACGCTCCATTCTCCTCTGCCTTTGGGCATTGCTTCCTTAATGGGTTGCCAGCATCTGGGGCTACTGGGTCCTGCCTGCCTGACTGAACATCCCCTCCACACCTGTTCCCTAACTCAGCTCCTATCCACAAAGTCCATCTAGATAACTCTTGAATCTAGATAATAAACTTGAACATGAGAAGCTGAACATTTCTGAAGAAACCCATGCAATGGAGCATTTGGGGGCCACTGTAAACTCATGATCACCAAACTCAGCTGGAGGCTCAGCACTTATTGTTTCCTTTGTGAGTTCCCCTCCCACTTCTCTGCAGTCATGATTTTCTATTGTCCTTCCTCTTCTCAGCCTCTGATCCTCCCTCCGCAATCCCCAAATTGCCTAACATTCAATAAAAGACACAGGCTGGAAACCCTACATTTCCTGCCACCAAATCTTGTGCCTGGCCCCTCATCTTCCACAGGTGCTCAGGATATGCTACACCCCACCTCCTCCCAACCTCACTCCTGTGGTCATCTGCTCTTTTTCCTATATCATCAATATCTTACCTTCTACTGGATTCTTCTCATTACCACGCAAACGTGCTCTGAGAGCAGACATATTTAAAAATATATAATCAGAACCTTTCTTTTGACCCAGTTCCCCACCTCTGGTTTCTTCGCTTTCTCTACATTCCTCTAGATGAGGTATTTGAAAGAACTTTCTGCAGGGCAGTCTGCTTCCTCACCTCCTGTTTACTTTCTCTCCTCACCCAGTCAAGCTTCTGCATGTGCCTATTCACCGTGGCTGATCTCATGGAGTTTGAGGAGTTCTCTGTGTGGCCAAAAAAGGGCCATTTTTAGTCTTGTTTCACTTGACTGCCTAGAAGCATCTACCACAGATGTTCCTTTTTGAAGCTCTGCTTTGAGTTCATGACATAGCAGCCTCCTGTTTTCTCCTCCCTTTCTGGCCTCACCACGTTTTCTTTGTCAGCTTTTGTTCCTCAGTCTCTCCAGAGCAAGCTGATGTGGCTCAGAGCTAGTCCTGGGTCTTCCTCTCTTTGGGCTCCACACTCTCTCTTGCTGTCCTCATTCATGTCTGGGACTGGAGGGTGATAGGATGGTGACCACTCTCACATCTCTTCCTCCAGCAAGCATCTCGAGAGTACAGAAGCTACCCCAACTGCACAGACATCTCCATGGCGATGGCTTTCACTGACCTCAGGTTTAACACATCCGAATTTCAACTCTTGATCTCCTCTCACCAGCTTCACGATCTACTTCTCCTATTTTCCATGACAATAAATGACAGTTCCACTTATAACAGCTCAGGCTAGAATTCGGGGCCCCATTCTTGCTCTCTCTCTCTTCACCCCCTCCATATCTGATTTACCACCAAGTCATGTCAGTTGTTCATCCAAATGCACCTTAGACCCATCTGCTTCTTTCAATCCTTGCTACTACCACACTAGTCCAAGCCATGCTAGGCTCCTGCTTTTTCTACCCTTACCTACCTGCAATCCTTTCAGGATAGGGATATCAATGTGGTCTTAGAAAACAGTTTGCAATTACACATTTATTTCTGTGATACTTTGTTTATTGTCTCCCTACCAGACTGTAAGCTCCATGAGGGCAGATAGTAAACATATATGTTTTATATGTTCCTTAGAAGAGACTACTGTGTGTTCTTTTTCTTCTGGACATTCAACTAGACTTCATTTCCCAGCCCCGCTTTACAAATTAGTAGGGACCATGCCTTTGTTTAGACAATGGAATGTGGGTAAAAATGATGTCTCTGCTTCCATGTTTGGCCCATAGAAACCTTCCATATAACCATCTGTCTCTCTATCTCCATCTGTGGAGCTGGGCATGAAGGACTCCAGGGCTGCAAAGCCACAAGTGGAGGAGGCCTGGATCCCTGAATTACTATGTGGAATGAGCTCCCAGCACAGCCACCTGGCCAGAAATGTCTGTGTTGGACTGTGATATATGTTAAGTTACTGATATTTAGGGAATAGTTGCTTCAGTGGTCAGACTCCCTTGACTAATTCATAGTGTCTGACATACAGTAGGCACTTAAAAGGATTTAGTAAATGACCAAATGACACATGATCTGTACAGACACATCCTACTCCTATGGAAGTAGCCGGGTTTTGGCTGTGCCTCCTCTGAGTGTATCACATGCTATTGCGTTGACCAGGCGATTCCTGGCTTTATTTGGAGATGTATAATATTGAAAGCACAAAGGTAGAGAGGAGGTAAAGCCATTGCTAATCCTACATCCTATGTTGCAGTTCATTTTTAATCCAGCAGTACAGTCCTATGCCCAATGTTTTCTTTGATAATCACTGTTTTCTAAACATTGGTGTGTGTGTGGCTGTATATCATGATCCAAGAGGGCAACAGATACAAAAACCTACCAGCATACTTTCCTTACCAGCAGTGTGCTTGTATACTTGCCTTTGTGTTCAAAATGTGACACCACTCTTTTTGCCCTCACTATTTTATTCTGCCTATTTTCAGCTAGCACATTAACATGCACGTTATCAAGAGATCTTGGGGCATATATTTGGCATCTTGGAATGTTTAGTTAGTCTTTCTGGCCCCAAGAGGACATATTAGTAATAAGTTGTCAATACTGTTCATTCCAAAAGCAATAGGCATCTCCTGCTAGTCTGAAATTGTGATGCAAGGAAATTTTACTCCCAATGAGTGCTAATTTATGGAGACCCTGGAAACACTAGATGGCAGCAATGATCAGAAGAAAAGAATATTCCATGCCTTTATGGATTTTGGACCAGTCTAACATCTAACTGTGAAGGTGTTATATTCACTTCTAGGAGTTTTTTGTGATTCCAACTTCCTACCATTACTTAAACTATTTGTTCATGCATTCTACCAATAGAAGAATAGATGATGATTTTCTTCTATTTGTAATGTTTCAAATTCCACTGACGAAAAGATATAATTTCTCTTTAAGAAGTGTGATACCTGATTTTGATGAAAGTCGAACTTTCTTTGGAAGCTGCTAGAGAAGTTCACCTACTCAAACTGGTGAGTGGGGGTGTGTTTTCCTAATTTTCCCAAAGATACTTTCAGTTGCAAAGCCACTCACATTTAGTGCTGTGTTCACCTATAGGGGAGTGGGGGCGTCAGTTTCTGATTTGCACAAAAGTGCAGTGTCAGCTAGCCGCAGCCCTGTTTCTTGGGCTTGGGCTGAAATGTTGAAACATTTGATGTTTTGGTGTACTTGAATTTTAGGGCATTATGAGCTTTATTCTAGACAACAGTTGTATTTCAGAGGGTAATGAGGCCATGTACACACCTTTAGCTAGTGGCTCTACCGTGATGATCTCACTGCTGTTGCCTCTCCCAGCTGAAGTCACGGCCACTACCCACACGCTGTACTGTCGATTCCGACTCAGGTTGGGAATTCTGTAGGAAAACGAGTCAGGGGAGGCCTCAAACTCGCTGATAACCTGTGAGAGGAGACATGAAAGTTCCCATATTCAAAAAAGTGAATGGCACAGATCGATTTCCTAAAGGAATGGTTATTAACATACACTGGAATTGCAATGTGAAAAATTAGTAAGTTTAGGTGGCCCATAGTGCACATTTTCTATGAAGCAGCTTCAATAGTCGCCAATGAGTATTTAACCCTTTTAATTATGAGTCACAATATTTCTGTTTTCCACCAAGATACAGTAGTAAGAACCCACTAAATCAACCAAAGAACACACAGAACTGCCTTCGGCAGCTTGAAAGGCCCTGGACATCAGGCAACAAAGGAAAGTGATCTCCGAAATTTCAGAAATGGCAGCTTATAATTTTTAAGGAGTTTCCAGGTCACGGAACAGGGAAAGGAACATAGGGGGAGCCCAGCAGCCTCCCTGAGTTCAGGAGATGGAGCTGAGTGACTGGAAGGAAACTAAGTTTTCAGAGGAGAGGACTGGAAAGGAGAGCGCTACACACAGAAAGAACACTGGAGATCTGCAGAGGGTCCCACTGGGTATTCAGCTGAGGAATGATCAGCGCAGGCATGTGAGGAAATTACCTGAAACCAGGAAATAAATCCACGAAAGAGGACTGGAGGGAACGGTGTCCAGCACTCACTCAGACCTGAGATTAGTGCCTGTGTTCTCACCAGCCAGACAGGAAAGCCGCAAGCTTCATGGGGCACTGGGTATAATCCATAAGGGTCTCACCTCGCTGATGGAGAATAATTAGCCTTAGATTGGACACTGTTCTAGGTACTGCTTAATACTTTTTAAAAGCAGGATTCAGAACCATCAAATTGTTACTCTGTAACTGAACTGCATCCCAGGGCAAAGGTAAAGAATATTTGTAGGAATAAAAATATCCAGCACCAAACAAAGTAAAATTTACAATGTTTGGCATCCAGTCAAAAGTCCCCAGAAGTGAACAACCCAAATGTGCATCAAGTGATAAATGGGTAAACAAAGTGTGTTGTATCCAACAAAGGAATATGGTTTAGCAATAAAAAGGAATGAGGTACGGATCCATGCTACAACACCGATGGACCTTGAAAACACGATACTGAGTCAAAAAGTCAAAGAATCAAATCACAGAAGACCACATATTTAGGGTTCCCTTTATATGAAATGTCCAGAGTAAGCAAATCATAGAAACAGCAGATGAGAGGTTTCTAGTGGGAGGAGGAGGAGAGGCAGAGTAAGTGCTAATGGGAGGGGTTTCTGATTTTTTTGGAGGTGATGAAAATGTTCTACAAGTAGGTATTAGTGAGGGTTGCACAACTCCGAGAATATATTAGAAACCACTGAATTGTATACTTTTTAAAAGCATGAATTTTATGGTATGTGAGTTATAAATCAAGAAAGCTGTTATAAAACAATCTAGGTATGCAAAGAAGCAGAAAAACATGACTCATCAGGAAGACAATCCAATCAATCAAATTTGACCCAGAATTGACAAAGCTATTACAGTAAGCAGAGAAGAGCTTGAAAATTGTCATTATTAAATGTATTCTACATGTGCAAAAAGTCAAGCAAGGACATGAGAGACATAAAAGACCAAAATAAGTCTTCAAGAGGTGAAATTACAATGTGTGAGAGGAAAAATACACCAACTTGGATTAACAGTGGATTGGACAGTGCAGAAAAAAAGATGAGTGAACCTGAGGATTAGTAATAGCAACTACACAAAATAAAACATGGAGGGAAAAGAAAATTTAAACAAAGAGAACAGAGCATTAGTGGCTAGGCGACAACATAGTGAAGCCTATAAAATATATGTAACTAGAATCACTAATGGAAAAGGGGAAGAGAAGACAGCAAATATGTCTGAGGAAATGACTGAAAAATTTCCAAGTCTGATGAAAGCTATAACCCATAAAGCCCAGAATCTCAATGAACCCCAGCCATCAAAAACAAACAAACAAACAAACAAAGACCACCACCACAAAAAAATAAAAATAAAAACACCTACATATGAAGAAAAGTACACCAATGCATGAAGAAAACTTCACTGTAATCAAATTGCTCAGACCCAGTGATAGAGAGAAAACCTTAAAAGCAGCCAGAGAAGAGACATATAGGGAAAAAGATAAGAAGAACAGCAAATTTCTTGTCAGAAACAACCCAAGCAAGAACAGAGTGGAGCAATAGCTGTAAAGTCCTGAAAGGAAAAAAAGAAATCAACCTCGAATTCTGCAGACACAATTCAAAATGAAAGTGAACAAAATATTTTTCAGACATATGAAAAGCTGAAAAAATTAATCGCCAGCAGAGCCACACAGCCCAAAACGTTGAAACAAATCTTCCAGACAGAAAAAAGGATACCAGATAAAAATACGAAGGTACATAGGAGTAGCACTCGAAATGGTAACTCTATAGGTAAAAATATAAGCTTTTCATTATCATTTAAATCTCTTTAAAGATACTATTAAAAAGTAATAACAATGTAGTATGGGGTTTATAACATTTACAACAGTAAAATGTATGACTGATGACAATAGCACAGTGTTGGGAGGGAAAATGGAAGTATATTATTGTAAGATTCTTATGCTATATGCGAAATGTATAAAATATCACTTGAAAGTAGACTGTGCTGAATTATAGGTGTATTCTATTAACCCTAAAGCAACCATTGAAATTACAAAATAAGGAGCATAGCTATTGGTCCAACAAAAGAAAAAAAAAATGGCCACAATGGAAAGACTCAACTCTCTGCTGCCTACAAGAAATGTTTCAAGTATAAAAACAAATGTAGGTTAGAAATTAAAGGACAGAAAAGATATCTCTTGCTAACATTAATACAAAAAAGTTGGAGTGGCTATATTAATGCCAGATGAAGCAGATTTAAGAGCAAAGAATATTATAAGTGATAAAGATAAAAGGATCAGTTCATTAAGAGGACATAGCCAGAAAAGTTTATGCCTATAATAACAAAGCTTCAAAACACATTAAGTAAAAACTGATAGAACTTCAAGGAGACCTAGGTCAACAGGGGGCACCGCTGTTCCTTAAGGAAGAAATAGGAAGTAGGTGGGGCTAGTGAGGGATCCATTTTATAAATGAGCAAACTAAGTTTCACAAGGTGTAAATGACTCATGGAGGGCACAAGGCCAGACAAAGGCAGAGCAAAGGCTCAAATTCAGCCCTTTTGGTGCCAAGTCCAGTGTCGTTTCCTCATGCTCCATGCTGCCAACTATGTGAAGCAGACACATAAAGGACTTACTTTTATCTTTACTAGCTGTTGAGTAAACCTTATGTAGGTCAGGAAGCTGCACAAACTAGGATGCCAGCTCTTCCGTTATACAGGGGATGCAACTCTTAACTGCACCATTTAATTTCCATAAAATCCTATGCTTCCTTGAAAAGAAAAAAGTTAGAGAGCTGCCCATCATCAAATATTAAATTTTTCAGTCAGATGATTATCTTATAGTCAGATGATTAAAGAGAGACTCCCTGGCTCTTGCACATACTCTTCAGATACGTATATGGGCGTTAGCATGTGTGTATGTGTGTGTGTGTGTGTGTATGTGTTGTTCAAGCATTTGACACCCCCTCCTCCATCCCCACACACATCACTCTTGCCCTGTCTTCACAGGATCATGGGGAAACTAGTTCCTCCAGAAGTTCAGTGAGAATTTGGCTTGCTTCTTGGTAAAGCTGAGAGATAACCCATGACTATGTATACTTAAATTCTGTGATATTCCAAGACTATGTGTTGCCAAATTCATTTTACAAAGCTTACTGACATGCAAATTATAACACTTGCTCTTATTGAACATTATGCAGCAGCGAAGCGTTAAAAAATATTTATAAGGATTTTTCTCATAATAGTACATAGCTTTTACTTAAAACTCATTATCCTATCCATGAGGTACAATTGGTCCTTCATTACCTCCAAAACACACATTTTATTTACCTTTTACCTGCAACATGAAGCATGGCTAAAATCAACAATAAAATACAATTTCTTATACAATGTTTTAGTCAGCCACAGGGGTGCCTTTTGAAATATACCAAAAAGTGGTTGGTCTTTATAAAGGGTATTTATACAGTTACCAGGCCACAAAGCATAAGTTTCTTCCCTCTCCAAAGTCCACGTGTTGGAGCAAGACAGCTGCCGACGTCTCCAGGGTTCAGGCTTCTGGCTCTGTTCCTGAGGCTGCGTTTCTCTTCCGGCTTAGCTTCTGTTTCCTCCACAAGTTCAGCTGTAGACCTGAGGCTCTCTACACTTTGTGTCTCTCCACAAGGCCAGTGGTAGACTATCGGGCGAACAGCTCACTCCAACATCAGAACTTCTTCTCCAATCTGCTTTTCTCAATCTCTGCTGCCTTTTGTCTAGCCTTTTATACTTGAGACCATGCCCACCGAGGGGTGGGCCTCAACATCCCACTGATGTGGCAGTTAACGCACTAATCATAACTTAATCATGCCCAGATGAACAGATCAGTTTACAAGCATATCCAATTTATATTTTTGGAATTCATAATTAAATAAAACTGTCAAACCATTACATACAACAACATATTACATCATTTATATAAAAAATTAACCATGATAGGTGGAGACCCACACAATAACTTACAGAACACTGAATTCCCATCCTGGGGAGTCCTGCTACATTCTCTTATAAAATGGCAAGACTCTCTAGAGTATATGGGCAGTGCCTAGTGAAGGAGGACAGAACAATAGGCCAAGCCCTTGATATTGATGCTTGTACTTATGAACCTTGTTCTTGTGAAACTGAAACTTAGCCTCCTTCTGAAAGCCCCCTTGTTGCTCAAATGTGGCCTCTGTCTAAGCCAAACTCAGCATATAAATGCACTATCTTCCCCCTGGTGTGGGACATGACTCCCAGGAATGAACCTCCCTGGCAAGGGATTATTACCAACTACCAACTAGTGATGCATTTGGAAAAAGACCTTGACCAAAAGGGGGAAATATTAAATACAAATGAGTTTTTATGACTAAGAGATTTCAAAGTAAGTCAGGAAGTCATTCCTGAGGTTACGCTTATGCATGTCTCAGGAGCTTCTCACTGACTGCCACAGTAAACAGTGTTTCAAGAAGGGGAGCTCCTGAGGGCTCTAGAGCCATCTAAACACCACAGGCAGGGCAGATAACCCCAGGAAATCAGCACCCTGTGGGTGGCCTTACCTTTGATTATATGATAACTTATTTCCCCAATATATCAGAGTTAGACTCATTTATAATTTTCTTACATGTGGTTCTTCTGTCCCCTTTATCTGAACCTATAATCAGCACTATACCCATTAAATATATGTCTGAGACACTTAAATCTTCTGGCTGTTCATATGCTGGTTGAGCCATGAATCTCAGCAGAGTTGCAGGCAACACCTACTCTCCAGGTCATCAGACTCACCCAGGATGATTATGGACAATGTTCACCCTAAAAAACCACAGAGTATCTACAACTGCAAGCAAGACAGTTCCATCAACCTACCCTGTGAGATATAGGTTTCCTCTCAATCAGAAGCAGAGTGTGCATCACCATCCCCAAATCCTCAAGACTGAAGAATGAACACACATAAGGGGGGATTTGCAACTGTGGACTAAAGTAGACTTAATATTATTCTAGTAATGGAATAATTTGTAACATTGATATGAAGACAGTGGTTACCAGAGGTTATGAGGAGAGAGAGAGGGAAGAATAGGTGTAACATGGGGCATTTTGGGGACATTGGAATTGTTCTGCATGATATTGCAATGGTGGATGCAGGACATTATACATTTTGTCAAAACCTATAAAATTGTGCGCTGCAAAGTGTAGA
>PVKH010002635.1:0-26653 GCA_004027955.1 Chaetophractus vellerosus
AAAAAAAAAAGAAAAAGAAAGCTCTGAGATAAGTGGATGTGGCTCAAGCAGTTGGGCACCTGCCTTCTACACAGGAAGTCCCGGGTTCAGATCCTGGTGCTTCCTAAAAAAAAAGATAGGCAAGAATGAAAAGACACAGAGCAGACAGTGAGTACAAACAACTGTGGGAAGGGGGGGAGAAATAAATAAAATAAATCTTTAAAAAAAAAACAAAACTCTGAAAAGTGTTATAGTAAGAAACCTGAACACGTTGAACTCTCTCCAACAGTTAATTCTCTTACCACATATTCCTTTCCCCCAGAGAGCTCAAAAGTTTTAGTCACTAGCCTTGTAGATTCTCTGTACTCTGAAAGGAAACCATTTCTTCAAAAAATAATTTGATTGGCTACTACATAACATTTGCTCTATAGACTCAAAAAGGAAAAAAGACAAAAACAAACCACAGACTGTCTTGAAGGAACACAGAAGATGAAAACAGATATGTAGACAATTACATTATAAGATGACTGTGATGGTTAGGTTAACGTGTCAACTTGGCTAGGTAATGGTGCCCAGTTGTTTGTTCAAGCAGTCCTTTTCATGGACTTTTATCTTCAGTGAGTTGATTGCATAGATGGCTAATTACATCTACAAACAACTGACAAGATTGCCTTCAGCAATGAGTGCTATCTCATCCAATCAGTTGAAGGCCTTAAAAGGAGAATTCCCATCTCTACTTCAGCCAGCCACCGTCTCCTGGGGAACTCATGGAGGGCTTTCATCAGAGTCCCTGGCTTGCAGCCTGCCTATGGAATTTGGACTTGTGAATCCCCATGGTCATGAGACAATTTTATAAAATCTCATACTATTTAGAATTTCTCCTGTCAGTTCTGTTTCCCCAGAGAATTCTGACTAATACAATGACTTTATCCAAGTTATGTATAAAGCTGTATAAGACATGAGAAAAGCATTTATGTCACTCTGTAATATTTTTTTAAAGATTTATTCCCCCCACTCCCACCCCGACCCCACTGTCTGCTGTGTCCATTTGCTGGGTGTTCTTCTGTGTCTGCTTGTCTTCTCCTTAAGTGGGACCGGGAACTGATCCTGGGACCTTGTGGAGTGAGAGAGAGGCACTCAATCTCTTGTGCCACCTCTGCTCCCTGGGTCTACTGTCTCTCTTCTTGTTACATCATCTTCTTGTGCCAGCTCTCTGCATGGGCCAGCACCCCTAAGGGGCCATCACTCCTGCATGGGCCAGAGCTCTGCACTGGCCAGCTGTCCACTCGGGCCAGCTTGCCTTCACTAGGAGGCCCTAGGAATCGAACCCTGGACCTCCCATATGGTAGACAGGAGCCCAATCGTTTGAGCCACATCCACTTCCCTGTCACTCTGTAATATGTAGGGAAGGTGTCACACAGAATAGAGGGAGCATCTGAGCTAAGACTTGAAAGATGACAAGGAATTTGCTAAGTGACCAAACTAGAGAAGCGCATCTGCAAAGGTTTGGTGCTTAAGAAGAGCATGAAAATAGGAAGTTCAAGAGAATGGGAAAGAGTTAGTGATCAAAATGTTTGGAATATTTGCTAAATAATTTATTAAACTGAAAATCCATTCGAGAGGATATGAATACATCTGCTTTCCTGGCATTAAACCCAGTTTTTCTGTTGTTGATTCTTTTTAATCTTTGTAGCACAAATTTAAAAGGCTATGCAGCAATTTGAAAATTGGTTTGCAGAATTAGATTGAACTCATTCTAAAAGAGCCATGAGGAGAGGGTAGGGAGCAGTGAAAGTGAGAATAAACAAATGGAATATTTTTTTCCAATAGCTTTAAGGGCAGTGACCATGTCTGTATGGCTCATGCTAGTTTCCTCAATGTCTCTTAGTAAATGTTAAGATAGTATTTTTAAAAGTAAAGTATAAAAAACCAATATTTTAACAAAAAAATAAGAAAAATCACATAATTGTTTCCTTTACATTTTTTTGTTCTCACTATAAACCTAAATTGGAATCATACTGAGATTTTAGGTGCTTTTCTAGTTAATAGTATACTAAATATTTTCCCCAGGTTATAATCAATCAAGAATTGAAATAGCTGCATAGTATATTGTATTATGAATATACTATAATTTAACCAAACCCCTACAATTAGAAATCTAGATTATTTCCATTTTTTTGTTATTAAAAATGGTTTGATAATCATATCTGCAAATAAATCTTTGTGTAAGCCTCAAATTATTGTCAGGGTAGACTCCTAGAAAGAAAAGTTTTACAGCCTATATATCTGGTCTAGACTGCATAATCAGCATTTAAAACAGTCCAAATAAACTATATGTTTAGATATAACGAGCAATAAATAAAAATAATTCCTTTTCAAGATTTTATATATCTTTATTTGGTTTAAAGTTTGCTTCAATTTAGGGAGGTCTTCCACAGAAATGTTTATGTACATTTTTGGAAATAATAGGCACTACAGTAATTTCCTTGGAAAAAAGTTTTTAATATCAACATACTCAGAATACATTTTTTTGTAAGCACAATATACAATTGTTTAATATATTACAAAAGTATTAATTTTAGAAAATTTGCAACTGTCTAAATATCAAAAGAATCCCACATTCTGGCATAAAGATGAACCATTTTCTATATTATACCAAAATTAAAATTTACCCGTATTCTAAAATTGAGAAAAAATACCAACATTATAAAGTCTACCTAGAAAACATCAACATAAGAATTACCTCACAGACCATCTTTACATATATTTTTTAGTTTTTGAGACATGATTTGTCCTGTTTTGATAACTGATTCATATGTTAAACAGAATTACAGTGCTAGATTTCTGGCATTTCTGTCCCTTATACAATTTGGCACATAGTAATGTCTAAATGAATAAATAAATTACATTAGCAAAGATTTCTTCATCTGTAAATCAGATACCACCCACTGCACAGAATGTTTGTAAGGAATCTGTAAGAGAATGAATGGATGCTAAAGTGCTTTGTTAACTTTAAGACCCTGCATTAAATTATTTTAAAAATCTGTGTTAATAGTATCAATTGAGTTTGTTCTTTTGCACAAAACATCAAATTTCAAATAAACTCCACTACTTTTCTTTGATGTAGTATTTTATTTATAGTTAAGTTTTCCTCTTAACAAAGATCCCATTAACAACAAATTTCTTTAATGTTTGCTTTAAAGGGTAAAAATGTGTTCTAACTCATTAAAAATAGCACTGTAGTTTAGGTTGACACCAATGTTCTTCTATGTCTTTTGTAAGTCATTGCAAGAAGAAATCTGTTTTGTTTCAAAAGAAAAGTATCTGCTAATACAAAGGTCTAAAATGTAGATATTCTTATTAAATTTCAATTCAACAGCATTTAGCAAAGCACCTTACACATATTTCTTTTATAGTACTTAACATTGTATTATAAATAACATTTGTTTCTCTCAGGAGACTTTGGGCAACTTGAGGACAGAAAACCACATTATATTTATCTTTACATTAAGTTCCTAGCCTTTGGCTGGTTCTTCATAGAGGTTAGTACCCAGTAAATGTCCAGTAGATGTAGAATGAGTGAACACAGGATCTGTGTTTTGTCCAGCAGTGGACAATGGGCTATAAATTTAATTAGTTTTATAGTACATAGTCAAAGTGATTAAAAAAAATATATATCAACAACCTGAAAACAGAATTTTAAAATATTCCTTTTAGATTTTCTCTATGAATGAAGCTAGTTTTTAAGGCAGGCAGATGTACGTTAAGATTTATTTTCTGCTTTTTTTGGTCCCCCCCCCCCCCCGTGGTGACAGGCCAAGTTAGTTTCACCAGTGAGTGGTGGCCTTGCCCACTCGCGGGCGGCCTGTCCCGCTTGCGGGCGGCTCCACTTTGCTCACAGGCGGCTCTGCTCTGCCCGTGGTGGCTTTGCCCTGCCCACGGCGGCTTTTGCCTTCTCAAGTGGTCCGCCCGCCCGGAGAGGCCCCGGGGACCAAACCCAGGGCCTCCCATGTGGTAAACCGGCGCCCTATCCACTGCGCTATACAGCCAGCCCCCAGATGTATGTTAATAAAACAATTTGATGCAGGCAGAGTTTGAAGTATATTAGGTCAGTAAAATGAAATTGACAGAGAAAACAAAAAAGAAATTTACTTTTAAATTATTAAGTAGTCATTTATTCAATGATGTCAAGTAATAAAACTGTCAAAAGTTTATTGTACTTCATAATACTTTATTTTTGTAAGTATTAAAATGTTAAGTTATCAAGATATTATTGTAGATGGAAATTGGCCTGCATTAATTAGTGTTTTGTTTTGTATTTGGAGGGGTATACCACATGTGAATCTATACTTGGAATACATTGTTTTACGTTCAAATGGTAATTTGCCCAACTTTTTTTTGTTTGTTTGATTTTGCCCAACTTAATTTGAAGTATGAAGGAGATGTGTTCAGTAAGTGTTTGCTGATGATTTAAACTGGTGAAAAGATACTTGAAACTATATTAGAAGAAAGCACATAATTATTCCAAGGAGCTACATCCAAAACTTAACTTAAAGATAAATGACTTACAACATATACAATAGAATTTTTGTAAATATTTGTTCTAAATGCCCAATGAGAACAAAAACAAACTTTTCCTACCTTTGGACTTGTGAAATCTAGTTGAGACAGTCTGTATTTTTAAAAAAGGGTGCTAATACTGTAAAAAGACGTCCTAGATTCCAAGTAAATGTCATTAATAAAAGGCAAAAAACAAAAGCAATCCAAACAGTTGGGGAAAAAAGTTGTTTTCCTTTTTTTAACATAAAGTAGACATTATTTTATAGGAAATATTTACAGCAATTTATGATTAGATATATGCTACCTTCATATGGTAGTGTCAGAAGTTTGAATTAGGATTAAATAACTTGATTGTATATTAAAATTTTTTTACATGATTTGATCAAAGCTGTTTGAAGAAAAGGGTTCTAACTAAGCATTTAGTTAAATAAGGCAAACCCTTTAATTGTTCCAGTGTCAATCATAAGAATAGTTCTGACATTTCTATTTCATAAAATAATTAGTTAACACTTGCATAGCTTTATTATAGACACATATGTATTGTG
This sequence comes from Chaetophractus vellerosus, assembly GCA_004027955.1. NCBI lineage: Eukaryota > Metazoa > Chordata > Mammalia > Cingulata > Chlamyphoridae > Chaetophractus > Chaetophractus vellerosus. The sequence goes on from PVKH010002635.1 coordinate 5,085, forward strand.
ATAGAGAACTACATTTTCTTTCCTTTATGTACTACAATTGCTATATTTGACTTTCACTTTTAAAATAAGGAGAAAAAAACAAGCTCATATGTAAGGTAAATTGATTGTAAATTACAAAGATATAATATGGTACTTTTCTGTGATTAAATTATACTTTGAGTTTATGGTAAGAAAAAAAATGCCTACTATATTGGTATGCTATTTCTGAGGTGCAGAATGCTTTAGAAAGGGGCAGGAGGAGTATGCTAACATGGAACTCTGTAGCATATTTGCTTATTAGTACACCAATTTTGAAATTGGAAATGCAATGGAGTAGTGTACATTTATCTATTAGTTTAATTAAGATAAAAGCTAGATCCTGAACTTTGTATTATTTCATTACATATTTTCTTAGAAGGTGAATATAACCAGCTACCAGTTTTTACTAATCCTGAGGTACGTGAGGCCTTACCTAGTTTGGATGACTCAAGGGTACGTCACATTGAAAATTATTCTTTTCAAAATATTTTACAATCTATTTTAAAATCTAATAGCCTTATGAGGGAAGTCATGATAACCTCAATTTTACTGGTAAAAAGACACAAAGTTTAAAAAAAAAGCATGCTCTGTATGCTGGGGTTTTTTTTTCCTTCTATAAATTCTCCAAATCACAGTGCCCATAATAATTTAGTTAATACAAAACTAAGGTCATGGGAATCAGCTGTGGCTCAATTGGTAGGGCTCTGGTTTACCACATGGGAGGCCCCGGGTTCGGTTCCCAGGGCCTCCTCGAGAAGGCAAGCCACCGTGGAGCAGGCAAGTTGCCATGAGCAGGCAAGCCGCAGTGCGGTGAGCTGACTCGGCGGTATGCTGCAGCAGGGGGAGACAAGGAGACACGGAAGAACGCAAAGCAAATGAACACAGCGAGAACAAGCAGCAAGGGGGATATATATATATATATATATAAAACTAAGGTCATATTTAATGTTGGTTAACTACTACTTGGCATCTTATTTAGAATGTAATATTCCAACTTTGGTAAAGGAAAAAAATTATTCTAATATAAATTAAATACATAAGACAAAAACATGAAATACCTTGCAAACATACAAATTCCTAGCAGAATTAAGTAATTCTCATATAAGGCACTTTCATTTGTTTTCAGATAAGTTTCATAAAAAGTTTTCCATTTTTTTTTACTTGTCTTCATAATGTATACAGCAATACGGTTACATCAAGTAAAACTTTATAAAATACCCAATTTTGGCATAATTACCTTAAATATCTTTACTTCTGAAAAGAGTGAAGGATAGGTATCAAGTTCTACACAAGCTCAACTTAACTGAAAGTACTCTTGGTCTGTTTTAGATTTTAGAGAATTGGTAATTTTTTATTTTGTTGATCTTATTCAAGAATCTTAATATCTTCCAAAGGAAGATTGCTTAAGGCAGTTGGTAAAATGTGTTCTGATGTGCCTCTTGGTAAAATGTTATTTGCTTCTAAATTCTTCACCAAGCATGTGGCTTTGATCCATCTTCGAGTTGCTCTGCGTTCTTTTTGTAGGCAAGTTTTCATTTTTCTTCTTAAGCTTGCTATTTCTTTTTCCAGTTTAACTATCCTCTTTTTTGCCTCCATAGGATTCCTGAAGGCATAACTGTGTTCAAGTAGTACTTGCTGACTACTAATATTTGATTTTAAATTAGATGGTCCTGCTGGAGTACAATTGTTCTTTTTCTTCAAAAGACTCCTTGACTTGAGTTTCTGAACCAAATAAAATTAGAGGGTTGAATATAAATTATGGAATTATCACAGATAAGTAAATTTTGTCCAATTTTGAATAATAAAGTATTTAAACTGCTCTTTTAAGAAAATAGTTTAAAAGTTTGATAGGAAACAGCAGCAACCAATCTCATGTAATCATGGATTAAGTTTCTCAGTTGTGAATCAACTCCATCCACCTATTTCTTTCAAACATTGGTTTGGAAATGGACAATGGACTTATTAAAAATGATTCTATAGAGAATTTAAAAAGCCTTTGCAATTTTGTTACTAAAGCCAATTTAGAATGTGTTTAGACATTTTGTTTATCTGGGATACTGATCTGCAATCTCTTTTTAAGTAAATACTATTCTCTCAATTTGATTAATATTTCCAATTTGGGGTCCTACTTAATAACAAATTGAGTAGCCATAGAAATACACTCTCAAGTATCAATATCAAACTCCTAGAAAGATTTATCTATTAATTTTTCATAGTTACATCTTCCACTCAAGGATTTAAAATCTGGTTAGGAATTTTTTGTTTAAAATAGAAACCTGGGGACCCCTCTTTTTCTCATCTCTCATTCAATTAGTCATTAAGTCTTAGTAATTCTATCTCTGAAATATCATTCTATCATGAATCTCTCCTCTCCATCATTCTTAATGCCACATCAAGCCCTATCATATCTGGCTTGAATATTTTTAAAATTTCCTTATTGATCTCTCTGCCTCTAGGTTTAATCCTCTTCAATCCAACTTCTGCCAGAAAAATGCTTTTTCCAAGAGATCTGACATTTCTGTACTGCTCTAAATTCCTCTTCGCTTCCCCATTCTCTAAAGGAAAAAAAAATGTTTACATGGCATACTATATACTATTTAGGATATGATCACATTCATACTCCAGAATACTACGCCACTTATAATTCCCAGAATATATTATATCCTAACTCCGTGATTTCCATTCATTCAACAAACATTTATTGAAACACCTACTATTTTTATTTTTTATATCCCAAGCATCTAACTTAGATTCTGGCATAATGTAAAGTTTAGTAAGTATTTGCTGAATTGATTAAATCGATAAAATGGCAAAAATAAGGTGCATTTCAAATTCAATAAATATTTGAGTGTGTACTATGTACCAGGCACTATCTGAGATGCTGAGGATTCAGAAGTAAACAAGACAAAATTCTTGTCCTCCTGGAGCTTTTCTAGTATTTGATATAAGTTAACCACAACCTCTTCTCCCATTGAGATGTTAACTGACGTACATTTACAAATTTAACAGTCAGAAATAACTCAAGAAAATCAGTGGTTTCTCCTTTCTCAGAGGAAAACATGTCTGTTTTCAAAGCTAAACTCTGTGCTCTTCATTCTACCCCTTCTCATCTTTCAGTGAGCTTTCTGAGCACACTTCTTCCTCTCTGATCAGATCTTAACTAGACAAAACATTGTTCTAATTCATTCACCCTGTACCTTAATTCTCTCCTTCCTTTTAAAAATCACTTGCTAACATCTGGATTATTTCCCACTCACCTCTCAACCTATTGGCTTTTTTTTTCTTACCATGCAGTCAGCCAAAGGGATTCCAAAATCAGTTTCTGTTTTCTTTGTGCCCAAAAGTTCAGACCTCAGCATATTTCTCTCGTCTAGCATTTTGCTATAAGCTGCAAAGAGAAGCCAAGCCGCATTCTCCAAGTTTACTTTGCAAAGTTCTTCAGCTAAATGCTCAGGTTCACCATTTTCAAATTCTGTCTTCCGTATAACCCCGGGAGTTAATCTTGCTAAGTTCTTTGCAACTTTAAAACATGGATCGGATCGCCTTTCCTCCAGTTTCCAATAATAGTTTCATCATTTACTTCTAAGGCATCATAAAAAGTCTCTTTAGCATCCATATTGCTATCAACAGTCACTTCAAAGCACTGTAGGTCTTTTCTACCAAGAATCTCACAATTCCTCCAAAAAATTCCCCTTACCCATTTTATAAAACCGTTCCAACATTTTGGTAATTGCAAAAGCACTTCCCCACTCCTTGGTACCAAATTCTGTATTAGTCATCCAAAGGGGTGCTGATGCAAATTATCAGAAATCTGTTGGCACTTACAAAAGGGTATTTATTTCGGGTAGAATCGAGCTACCAGGCCACAAAGCATAAGTTACTTCCCTCACCAAAGTTTGTTGCCATGTGTTGGAGCAAGATGGCTGCTGACATCTGCCAGGGTTCAGACTTCCTGGGTTTCTCTCTTCTCGGGGCTTGCCTCTCTCTGGGCTCAGCCTTGCGTCACTCCACAAGGCCAGCTGTAGACTATCAAGCAAATGGCTCGTCTCTTTTCCTGGAGCCGTCTCTCCTTCCTCACGACCAAGCTCCTCTGTGTACTTACTTCCCTGGACTCCAGCATTAAAACTCCGCATCAGAACTCCAACATCAAAAACTCCAACTAACTCCTCTGCTCTGCCATGTAGTTTTATCTGAGTCCCCACCCACCCAGGGGCGGGGACTCAACATCCTACTGCCGTGGCCCAATCAAAGCCCTAATCATAACTTAATCATGCCCAGAGGAACAGGCCAGTTTACAAGCATAATCCATATCTATTTTTGGAATTCGTAACTATATCAAACTGCCACACCATGTTATTGTAGTTGTTCTGTGCGAAGTCAAGAACCCGCTCTTAAGTTCCAAAACTCTAAGTCTTCAATCCCAGCCTAAAATGTCTGAGCTCTGGGAAAACGCAGGTTACACCCTCCGCTGAATTTACATATTTTGGTATGACTCTGAGTGTACTGCTCTTAAAGCACTTAGCACCTGTCCTTTGTATGTTATCTTAAAATTAGATCAGAATGATGGTGGAGGTTTCATTAGTTATTAAGATTTCTCAGTTTTATCAATGGCTCAATTATTGATAAGAATTGACAGTAATGTACAATTCCAATATAATGAAACAATTTGGATTGGGGTTAAGAATATTGGAGTCAGGAGACCTAGCTCTTAATTCTAACCTGTACCTTTACTGCATAAATAAGAGAGCGTGCAACTTTCTTGAAGCCTATCACCACACTCAGAATTCAGTATATTCTGAACTGCTCCATTGTACAAATAAAAAGGAACAGGCTCTAAAAACGGGGTAAAAAGGAAAGCAACATGACTTACCATAGATTTTATATGGGTACAAAAATCAAAAATGGTTGGAACAGCATCCATTTTAAGTCGTCGAGTTTGTCCTGTTAGGTCAAAACAGGAGGCTTCAAAGTGTTTTGAACAAAGAAAAGTGTGTTTTCCTGGCACAAAATTTTTACGTCTAACCAGACGAACCCATTCTTTTCTTCTTTTAGGATCCAAAGGAAACCTTTACGATAAAAAACAAAAAACAAAACTGAAATTCCAGCTATTACACTTCTGATTGCACCAAAATGGTTAAAGGAAATTTAAAAAATGGCAATTTAAAGTATCTTGCATTTACATAAAACATTTTAAACTTCCAATAATCAGGTGCTGGAAGAGAAACCAATTCATGCTAATTTTTATAAGTTATAAAAAAAATTAGTAAAAAACTGACTTGAGTGGTTTTATTTTTCAGGGCCCTTAAAAGAAACATTTCTTTCCAACCTGTGCTTAACATAAGCAGTAAAAATAAAATAAGAGTGATCTAGTTCAAGTTTATGTAGAGCCATTATAAACAGGACTAATTTAAGTATGCTTTGATCTACATAGTCAAGATGAATAAGGTATCTAAGGATTAAATTTTATCAAGTCCTTCCTCTGTGTTCCTTCATTATGGTTTTTATCACATTGTTTTGTAACTTTTCAATTTTAATAAATTTTCAGTGAAATAAGATTATAAATTTCTTAAGAACAGGGATGATATCTTTTATCTGTTTATCATTAACACTTAGCACAGTGTCTTTCAAACAGTAGGGACTTGACAGAAATTTACTAAATAAGAGTACAGAATATCTAAATTAATAATTTCATTATTTCCATGTAGTTAAAATGCATTCATTTAAAAATCAACTTTTAAGGTATATAGTGCAGCAGAAAGCATAGTTACAAAAGAGTAAAATGCTTCTGACCAGCCCAAGTATTTTTACTATCATACTTACTTCAGTATATACTGATGTGCACCCAGTATGTACCTGTTAGTGAGACAAATATAAGGGACAGTCCGGTAATACTTATTGCTTTAAGTATTATGAACTGAACAGTGTTTAAAAGAACCAAGTTAGGAGATCATGTGGCCCGAAAAGTCCCCAAATGGAGCCTCGCTAGGTAGCAGCTTTGGCTATATCACATATATTAGGTTGCTCACATTACTAGCAGTGAGGGGCACTAAGAAATGAAAGCCCAGATATACTGGTAAACAACCTCCCATCTCCCATCCTCATCATCCCAATCCCAAACTTAACCTGCTCTGAAAATAAAAATATTTGCATGTTACTTTACAGTTTATGTTTTCATACATGCAAGTTTTTTCTATCTCTGTAGAAACTTCTGATGGAGAACTTATCTACTCTGCCAGCCCTTACCTCTTAATGATAATTTATTCTCATTTCAGAGATCTGTTCTAATATTTAATGGCTTGGAAATGTTTCCTAAGATCTAAGCTAAAACTCAAGCTTGAATTTATTTATTTATTTTTTTAATTTATTATACATCCCCCCCTTTTGCTTGTTCTTGCTGTGTTCATTTTTCTCTGTGTTCCTCTGTGTCTGCTTGTCTCCCCCTGCTGGGGCGACCTGCCGAGTCAGCTCACCGGCACAGCGGCCTGCCTGCTCACCGGGGCTCGCCCTTGCTCATGGGGGCTTGCCTTTGCCCACGGCAGCGTGCCCCGCCCGCACTGGCTTGCCTTCTCCAGGTGGTCCGTCCGAGGAGGCCCGGGAACCGAACCTGGGGCCTCCCGTGTGGTAAACCGGCACCCTATCAACTGGGCTATACAGCCGGCCCCTCAAGCTTGAATTTAAGCACATTTCTTCTTGTTGGGGCTTCAATAAAAACGCAAAACAAACGAGTACTGTCAGTATTATCATTTTTTATAAGACTCTTCAAATATATGAACACTGTCCCCTTAATTCTCATTTTCTTAGCTCTTTTTAAAACTTGCTACCTAATAATGAAATCAATGCCTTACATTGAACTTTAACTTGACCAAATTCTATTTCTTTCCATTAAGATTCAGTTTAGGAATCCTGTTCTCCTCTAAAGTTTTAGATGATCAGAAGACTGGGTTAGATGTTTCTGTGTCATGTAGCACTGATATCACCATTCTAATTGTTTACTTTTCTAGCCCCCCCCCCCCACTAGAAGAAGTTTCTCCAGGGTAGGGGTTATTTTTGCACTTCTTTATCTACAGTTCTAGTATAGTACCTGTTAAGTAAGCACTCAGTGAACTTTCCTGAATGAATCAATGGATGAATTAACAAATTAAATGGGGTTAGTATGGCACTACTAAATAATCTTTTTTTTTTTTTAAATATGGACCACTTCATGAATTTGTGTGTCATCCTTGCGCAGGGGCCATGCTGATCTTCTCTGTATTGTTCCAATTTTAGTATATGTGCTGCTGAAGCGAGCACATAAATAATCTTTATATTATCTGTGCTGAAATAGAAGATTAAGAATAATTTACAATATTATATGTGATTTTGGTATGATATATTCATATAGCATTAACTTTAATCATGTTTTGCATGTGTTGTTTGAATTTTCTCAGCACACTGAAAGGGTAGGAAATATAGCTCAGAAGCTGAATTTAAGTAATAATAAATCATTCTGTAAATTTAAACAACAGGACAATAGATAAATATATTCTTATCTATACAATAATATCATGCTTTCATAAGTATCAGATGTTTTTGAAAATCACTCAGAATTTTAAACAATGCTATTTTGTCCAAGTCTTTAATAGTTGAATGCCTCTTACATTCCAAGCACTTTCCTAGGCACTGAGACATAGTGGTAAACAAGACACCTGATACCTACCCTCTTTAAGATTATACTGTAGTAGGGAAAGTAGAAAATGGAATAGTTTCATAGAGCAGAAGAGTGGCTGAGAACATCGTTTTTGGAGTCAAACAAACCTAGGGCTCCAATCCTGCCTCCTTCACATCATAGCTGGGTGATTTTAGGAAAGTTATTTAACCTTTAAAGTGGGGTGATAATGATACCTAGTGTGACTGTGAGGATTAAATGAGACAAGGTGAAAAAATGCTTAGCACAGTGTACAGTAAAGACTAAATAAATATCATCTACTATTATTTTAAAGTAATTATAGGAAAGTGGATGTGGCTCAAGCGATTAGTCTCCCGTCTACCATATGGGAGGTCCCAGGTTTGTTTCCCGAGGCCTCCTGGTGAAAGCAAGCTGGCCTGTGTAGAGAGCTGGCTGATGCAACAAAAAGAGACAGGAGAGACAATGAGAGACACAATAAACCAGGGAGCTGAGGTGGCTCAAGTAACTGAGTGCCTCTCTTCCACATCAGAGGTCCCAGGATCAGTTCCTGGTGACTCCTGAAGAGAAGATGAAAAGAGAAAAGACAAGCAGACACAGAGAACACACAGCGAATGGACAGAGAGAGCAAGATAGCCAGTGCAAAAACAACAAGGGTGGGGGGAGGGGATAAATAAATAAAATCTTAAAAAAAAAAATTATAAGAGTCATGATCACTATGAAAGGGTAAGTATAGAGTTGGATGGAACCATAAGACAGGAGAACTAATCTAGTTGGGTGGCCTTAAGAGGGTAAGAATCAGCAACTCTAGTCGGGTAGCCTTAAGAGAGTAGGAATCAGCAAGGGAAGATATGGAGAGAGCAGTGAATAGTTTATTAAAAGTATCTTGGGGGCCAGCTGGATAGCCCAGTGGATAGGGCACCGGCATACCACATGGGAGGCCCCGGGTTCGGTTCCTGGGGACCTCTCCTAGCGGGCAGACCGCCTTGAGAATGGCAAGCTGCCATGGGTGGGCCAGAGCCGCCGTGGGCAGGGCAAAAAGCTGCCACAGACAGGCAAAAGCCGCTACGGGCAGGGCAGGTCGCCTGCGAATGGAGCGCAGCCAGCCACCCGTGAAAATTACACTATTAAGTGATGTCATATTGGTAGCTTGAAACCTGCCATGGTAGTATTGATACCATAGAAATTGGCAGACACCACAAATAAGGGTTTTCCTCCCTCCTTGGAGAGCCAGCTGTTAAGCAATTACCAACACACTACTAATTATAGAAGAAAGGTTAGGGTACGTGAATGGAAGCAGTGAACCACTTAACAGGCTGTTGTAATAATCCAATTAAGAGGGAATCATAATATGGATTTATGTCATATAGTATAGAAGATGGCTTAGATGGATATTAGAAAAAAGCAGGTCAGTCAAGAGATGTTTTGGAGGTAGTCTTTAGAAAAACTTGCAAAAAGATTGAGAGAGGATGACCATTCTGAGTGGATGGCAGTTTCCATTTACTGAGAAATGGAATACTGGAAATAGGGTAGGTGTGAGGAAGGGGGCAAGTTTATTAATGCAGTTTTGATATGTTGAATATGAGGAGGGACTGATGAGATCAAGGAAATACAGAGCTAGATCGGAGATATTTGGGATACATCAAAATGTAGATGGTAACAGATCACAGGAATGCTTGAAATCATTTTGATAGAGTGGGAAGACCTAGGTCAGGGTGGGGCCTAGGATATGGGTGGCAGTGGAAATTGAAGATAGGCAAAAGGAGTAGAAAAAAGCACAAAATTAGTGTCAGCAACATCAGTTTCAGTAAACAGAGGTCAACTGGAATGGGCTGAGTAAGAGGTAAGAAAAACGGAGACTGTACATTTAGGCAAGATAACTTGCACATGGGGATAAATAATTCTAATTCTAGGAAGACAGGAATTAGTTAAACACCATTTTTATTCATGAAATGGAAATGTATATTTATTATAAATAATGTTATTTTAAGACCAATATTTCTGGAATTACACATGAAAATGTTAATGCCACAGAAGGCAAATGTTCAAATACTGAAAGGAGATATGCATACAAATATACCTCCTTGTGTCTCAAACATTCAATGTTATTGGTGCCTGGGTTCATCCCTCTCCCTCATCTCACAAATCAAATTACCAAGTCCATCTTGTTTCTCTTAAAACATTTCTCAAATCTATCCACCACTCTTCCTACCTATTGTCAATACCACTTTAGGCCGCTGGGTGGCCTCTCCCTAGTTTTAGTACAACTTCTTGTTTTCCTCCTTTAACCCTAATCCAGTGCTGGATGTGCCAGCTACTAAAGCATACTCACTCACTGTTTACTTCAGTTGACATTGTAACAGGGTTTCCCTGTAAAGGAAGCAGTAGCTAAATTAACATTCTGTACTAAGCTCCTTTATCATCAAATTCATCTCTTGCTGATGCTTGACCAGCACTTTAGAAGTAATACTTTAATTCTCCAAGCTGCAATCTTTTAATATGCAAGCCTAATCATGCTATTCTTTTTTAAACCTGCCATGGCTTCTCTAGTACTCTAAAGATAAAATAGAAAATCCTTAAACTGGCACACAGGATCAAATCTATGTCATACTTTGGTCTGATTTGAAAATTTCACGTCCTTTGAGAATTGTTCTTTGACTTTCCAAGTCTAAGCTGGGTTTCCCTGAAGTCTCTTCTTCGGTACTTAATTGTCATTACTTGTTTACAACTTTCTTCTGCATTATGCTCTAAACCTCCAGGGGGTAAGAATTTTCAGGACTGCCAGCACAATGTCAGGCAATTAGGAACTTGGTACATATTAGATGAATGGATAGAGCACTATATTTGCATGAAATAGCTTAAAAACAAACATCACAATGATTTATTTTTAAATGGTAGCTTTTAATAAGGGGGTACATTTAGTAATAATCGGGTAGGGAAAAGATGGAGGGTATAATTTTCTGCAGTCTAAAATCATGTTTTGAGGTATATAAAATCAGAATTGTCTTCACTGAACTTTTAATGTTTCTTTTCTTCAGGCACATGGCAGGTTCTCGAACAGAAAAATACTTAAGATGTACCTAGTATATTCCAGGCTGCGTTCAAAGAACTTCGAAGAGTTCTGGTTTCACAGAACAAATGAGATTTGCTGGCTCTTTCAGCAAATGAAGGAAAAATAAAACCCCTGTTATTTTTCTGTTCTAATAAGAATAGAAAGCTTATTTTTTGCACTTTCATTAACATCGCTTAAATCCATGACTTTCAGTGATGACCCAGTTCCTCCCCAGAGTTACAGCGTGTGACTGTTAAAATCTAAATGCTTCCCACGTCAATTAGCTAATGAGAATTTCCTTATTTTAACGGTAACACAGCAGGCTTTTACAGAGATAGCTGACTTGGGAAGGAAACTCTCTCTCTGCACAGCATCATTCATGTTGACACTCGGCCTAATACAGCGGAGCAAAAAGATAGAAAATTTAAGTATCCTCCTGTCAGGTTTTCTCTAAGAGGCAATCACCGTACAGTACTTGTATTTCTTTTAGAAGGGGGTAAACCTTTCCAGAAGGGAAAAAATATGACAGATTTCAGAAACACACAAAGGGCAAACGGGATGCTTCCCTCCGAACAGGTGGGTAGCGAAGTTGTCAGAACGGGGAATCCTCCTGTTCCTTCTACACAGCGATATGCCCTGTAGCTCCGGTCTCCGTCACCCCCACTCCCTGCCCAGGTTACCTGTGGAAGCTGATGTTAATGTGCTTGTTGTAGGTGGCAGCACAGCCCGCCGCGGCGCAATTGGTTGGCATTTCCCTTCCCCCCTCATTCGGCGCTGTTTTAAGACCGTTCTGAGGCGCTGTCCGCTGTGTTTCTTGCAGGCAGAGGATGGGCAAACGAGGCAGTGGGCCTTTCCCCTGCTGAGTCGTTGGAGCTGAATGGGGAGAAGGGGGTGTGTGGAGTGATGGGGAGGGGAAAGGAAGCTCAATCTTCCCTTTTCTTTATTAAGATGGCGGGCTTGAGCCAGCACTGCCGACTGTCCCGGAGCTACAGTCGCCTACGTTTGCCTTCACCAACATGGCGGCCACAACCCGCCCCCTCCCATGCTAAAAAGGCGTAGGACTACCGCATCCCTTTGGCAGCGATCCCCGGAGCAATGAAAAGGGGTGTTTTCCCTTTCGATTACTACGGAGCTCCCTCGAGGCCGCAAGTAAGCGCAAGCCCGCCCACTTCGGCACGCACCCCAAATGTCCCAATCCAGTCTCGGGTGGGTGTGAGCCTCAAGCTAGAAAGACTAACCGGAGGAGAAAAGAAAGACTACAAGTACCATGAAGCACCGTGTTGCCCTGATTATTATCGCGTGAACTGGGAGTCTTGTTTCCTGCGTGCTGCAGGAAATGACGTCGCGGGCACAACCACTTCCAGAGCCCCTTTCTCGCGAGGCGGAAGAGCCCGGATCGCGGAGGAGCAAGGGGGCGCTAGGAAAGGAAACTGGGTTGCGACGGTCCGGCGAGAAAGAGCTGGGGTGCGGGGAAGTTGGGGAGCAGAGCCTGTTAGGTGCTCAAGTAGGGTAAGGCCGCACCGACCGGGTCCGTTAGGAAAGAAGGGAGGCGTGAGGGAAGGCAGTTGTCGGGCGGACCTCCGGACGGAGGGCTAGGGTGTGTGGAAGGCGCCGCTCCCCGGATGGCGACCGCAGATACTTCGGCCCCGGCCTCTAGCGGCCTTTCGCCCAAGGAAGAAGGGGAGCTAGAGGATGGGGAGATCAGCGATGACGATAATAACAGCCAGATCCGGAGTCGGAGTAGCAGCAGCAGCAGCGGCGGCGGGCTGTTACAGTATCCGCGGCGAAGGCCTCTTCACCCGACCAGGGGCGGTGGATCCGGCGGAGGCGGTGGCTCCTCCTCGTCGTCGTCGTCCTCTCAGCAGCCGCTGAGGAATTTCTCACGCTCTCGGCACGCGTCGGAGCGGGGCCACCTCAGGGGACACAGCAGCTACCGACCCAAAGAGCCGTTCCGGTCTCACCCGCCCTCCGTGCGGATGCCTTCGAGCTCACTGTCCGAAAGCAGTCCCCGTCCGTCTTTCTGGGAGCGGAGCCACATCGCTTTGGACCGTTTTCGTTTTCGAGGAAGGCCTTACCGGGGTGGGAGTCGCTGGAGTCGGGGACGAGGAGGGGGTGAGCGAGGAGGCAAGCCGGGGGGCCGACCTCCTCTAGGAGGAGGAGCGGGATCCGGATTCAGTAGCAGTCAGAGCTGGCGAGAGCCCTCTCCACCTCGCAAGAGTTGTATCCTTAATGTGGCAGTTTGCCCTGGGTGTGTCACTTATGAAAGTTCCTTTTAGCGTCATTATTAGGCCTTTGAGATGAGTATAACTTTCCTGAACCATCAGAACCGTTTATTTGTCATTATGTCAATAGATAAAGTAAACTGTTCTCTGGTAATTCGCACGTGCCACACTATAGTGTTGTATCTTAAGATTGTTTTATTGGGTGTATTGCTTGACTACATTAGCGTGTTATGGATTGGGGCCAAACTAGTGAAATCGAAGACAGTATAAAATCAGTTTTATGATAGTACGTAAGCGCAAGTTTCTTTTACTTTGGCTAGTAAAAGAACTTCGTGTTTTAGGTGAAGTTCACTTAGATTGTTAGAGAAAGAATATAGTAATAAGCAGTTTGGGGAAAATTGTTGATTATGTGAGATTGCACCTTGACATTAAAAAATGAAGTTTCATTCCGCCTATTTCTACCCTTATTTGTGATTTTTTTTTAGCCTTTCTTGATTTATTCTTCATTGCTACCTTTTAAAGTGTTTTTTTTTTAAAAAAAGCCACACACTTGGTATCTTCGTCAGCTAGTTTAATTCAGAGCTTAACTACATCTATCTTTTTAGAAAGCTTCAGCTCCTTAACATCTCTATTTTCTATGTTCACATTTTAGACATTTTATAACTCTTAGTGCTGACTAATGTGGGCCAGTGAGAGGAAGATCAGCATTTTAAATTTTAATATAGTAGAAGCCATGTGGGGGGTGGAGGATTAGGAGAATAGAGATTATGGAGAGGTTGAGAATGAAATTAGCAAAATATCTGATTTTTGCTCCCTCTAACCATATTCTTAGTTATCTTTAACATTATTTGTACTGAGGAACAAATCATCTGAAGGTGTGCTGTTCTATGATACATTCAGAGCACTATGTCTTGACTTTTTCTGTGATGACTGCATAAAATATTTCACTGGAAGTAATTTCCTTGATGTAATGATTTTTTAATAGATTTGTTATATGTGAAATTTATATTATGGAATCTGTTTGGAAGACATTCAAAATTATTTTTATAGAAAACATAGGGCCAGACTGGTCTTCCAGATGTCATGATGTAAAGGGGGCAAGGAACATACATTCAGGTTAGAAATAGCAGCTTCTGGTTCTAGTGCCTTGAAAAAGCTTCCTGCAACCAAGAGTTTGATTAGGAGCATTCCAGGATTGTTTCAGAGAAAACTGTTTGGGTATTTAACTTTCTAGAAGACAAAGGATACTCTTTGAATGTGGTGGGAAACCTTCACCCAAGATATTTTTTTATCCATGGCTTTGCCAGTTGTAAATTCTGAATCCAAAAACAAAAGGGCTATCGAGGCATATATCTGTGTATTTTTGTAAGGATATAAAGATGAAGTTTGTGTTAGGGAGACAAATAATTGCAGTTTAGTGTTAAAAGTTCAAATTAATTTGTGTAAAAAACACTAGAGGTGTGCAAAACTTTTTAAAAATTTATTTTCTTTTATATTAGAGAAGGTGATGAGTAGACTTTCCTACCTCCTGCCTGCAGGTGTTTTTTGTCCCTCTTTCTGTATGCAGTTATGTTCATTTATTCAATAACAATTTGGGCTTTTGCCATATACCTTTATTAATTGTTAAGCTCATATAGTTTTATTAACAGACAGGCACACGATGTTATGAAAAAAAATACGGGAAAATCACCAGTCTGCTTGTGTGCCTTTGGGATAGTCATTTGACTTTGTTGGGTCTCAATTTTTTAATCTTAATTTTCAAAATTTGGGATAACCAATAAGAATTTAGAGAAAATTAGGTGAACGGAACTCAGTGAAAAATTTTAAAAAATTCAAAGGGATTATATTAATGTTAAAAATATTGGATTTTTTGTAGTAACTGGTCAGAAATGAGCTATCTTGCTGTTTTTCTTTTCACAGGTGGCGCATTTAAGAAAAGGATGTTTGTTTTGATCCCCTGTTCATTGTTTACCTGGTGGAGTATCACTAATCCATCCTTGAGGTGGTGGTCTTTATAAGACTTTAAGGAGAATAAAGTTTCCAGCCACTTTTGTATAGCATGAGCAAACAAAATTTGTAATACAAAACTTATTGCTTCAAGTTCTTTTAATATCAAGGCCATACAGTTTACTTTGTTTTCATTGTTTGATCATAATAATGGCATTTTTATTTTATAAATATTGCAAAATAGGAATAGTGGTGGTTATTCTGTGGCTCATTTCCATATTCTAGAAGTGAAGTAACCTAAGAACAGCCCCCCCCCATAACTTCTTTCTCTGTAATAATTAAGGTATGCTAGATACACTTGGAAGAAATAGTATAAACCAGATTCTGTTGCACTTCTTAGTTTCATTCTCATTCATTTTTAATTTTTCTTAATGATAAGATACTTTGTCAGTCTATCTTAGCATATGTTTCCTTTGGATGACTTATTTCTAGCTTTTAAGTCTGATGCAAACTTCATAATTAGGCCAGCATTTCTTATCAGTGAAAAGTCATTCCATTTTTCAGCTGTGATTGAAAAGGCTGAAAGGCAGTTCTTTTTTAAGAAAAACAAGTTTCAGCTAGAAATTGCAGTTTGAGAGGCTTAAAACTAAGCTTTTTAAGTGTTGGTTTGATCCTAGCTATCCTGTTTAGAAAGGATAGGAGATTACTTCACTTAGCAAGTAGTTTAATAGGTAGGTGTGCATGTCTCTTCTGTAGGTTTTTTTTTAGTGATTAAGGCAGTGTTCTTGCCTTAAGAGAGATTAGTCACTTATAGTCATAACTGACTAATTTTCTCATTTTGCTCTTTAGTTATTTTTTTTGTTAGTGTATTGAGTCTTTCCCTTTCCAAAGGTTTCCACAGTCTTAAATCTTTTTTTTTTTTAAATTTCTGTGATTGACCACTGTTAATAGACCCTGACTTTAGAGTGCTCCATTGGAAAGTCAGATGTAAATGTAGTTACAGAGTTCTGTTTTCAAAGAGTACATAAGGGGTAGGGGCAAGTCCCTCTGACTCCACAGGGGAAGTGATATTTGACTTGGGGGTTGAAGAACAGAGAAACCTAGACACAAAACTGCATAAATTGTGATGAGGAGGAAGATGGTGAAATTGAAAAAGAAAGCACTGGACAGATCATGAAAGCATGTGCTAAGGATTTTGGGCTTAATGAGATTTAAAGAAGGGAAGTGATCGGATCAGATATGTATTCTAGAAAGATTACTCTGGCAGCAGTATGGGGAGTAATATGGGGAAGGTTGAAACCGAAGCTCAGGAGAAAAATAGTGTATTCAGTCTTCAGAATAAAAGATCTTGATCAGTAATGGGAATGTAGAGGTGAGATGAGATGTATAGGAGATAGGATAGGTCTTGATTACTGGTTGATTGTGGAAAGTGAGAAAAAGATAGAAATCTGGCTTGGATTACTGAATGAGTGGTGAATTCACTGAAATAAAGAATACAGAAAAAAGGACAAGGTAGATAATGAATTCTCTTAGGACATGGTGATTAGAGGTGTTTGAGGCCTAACCAAAGTTAGGTATCTAGTAGAGAGTTGGAATATGTGAGTCTTTAGAGAAGGTTGGCCTAGTGATAGAGATTGGGTTCATTAGCATATAGGTCATAGGTAAAACTACAGGAATGTTATGAGAATACTCAAAATGGAAAGAGAAAGGTTAAGGAGAACTCACTGGGGAGCTTCATTATTTCAGGTGTTGGAGAGAAAGGAGCCAGGAGCCATGAAGACTTAAAGAAAAAAAGAGGGAAACAGTGGGCAAGTAGAGTTAGGGAAACCTAGAGAGAAGTGGTTTTAGAGTGTTAAGCTGCACAGAGGTCAGGTAAAATAAGACTTGAGAAAATTGGTGGATGGTCTTAGCCAGAACAGTTTCTGTGGATTAATGGGGCAGAAGGTAGACCTCACTTGGTAAAGAGTGAGGAGAAAAGGCAGTGAAAAACTAGAATTCTTTCAGAAACATGGCTTTGAAGAGGTCAGAGAACCAAAGATTTATTAGAATTGTTTTGCTGCAGAACTGTTATCATGGTTAATTTTCAGTTCTAATGCTCATTTAGTTTCTCATATGTTTGATATTAATTCTCATTCATGAATTGGTCATCAGAGGAGTTGTTAAGTCTTTGCTGCCTGCTTTTCCTGTGACTTTTAAACAGTTATTGAAGGAACCATATTTAGGTAATTGTAGTATTCTAGCCAATTCAAAATGATCTGTAAATGATACATTGTATTAAAACCACACCAAGTACTATTTTTTTCTCTTGCTAATTTCCAGGCTGGAGAAACTAGGTGTAACAATTCTCATATGTTTGAATTGTTTTAAATAAAAATTGTAGTTTGGGGGTAGTGGAATGAGGCTCAAGTAATTAAACCCCTGTTTCTCATGTGTGAGGTCCCAGGTTCCATCCCTGGTACCTCCTAAAAACAAAACAAACAAATGAAAAAACTCTGATTGGGGAGCAGATGTAGCTCAGTGGTTGAGTGCCACTTTCCCATGTATGAGGTCCTGGCTTCAATCCCTGGTACCACCTTAAAAAAAAAACAAAACTTGTAGTTTGGAACGAAGCCATTTCCAAGGAAGAAATTTTAGTCCATGTGTCATGTTAGAGAATAAAATAACAAAAAAATAATTGCTGTAAATATGCTTTGTCTTTAGGGGAAAATTGGTTTAAAATATACATTTGAGTACTATTTTAAGTTTTTATTATATGGCCACCTTAAATATTTTTAGTTGTGCATATGTTGGATGCTTAGTATACTTGATGAGCTCTGAGCTTGTTATGCATTCTAAGAAAATGTTTCTTATTCATAAATGAGTCTTGTAATTGTCAGTGTCCATTTTTTAGTATCCCTATTCTTTTTTGAGACATGAAACTAATTAAAGAGAAGATAGATTTCCTCCTGCTTAGCTGAAGTGTGTATTATCCATACCTGCGACAAGCCATTCAGTTTCTCCTCCTTTCCTTCAGAAGAATCTTATAACATCCAATTGGTTTTGGTCTTTCCTGGCACCTGCAGAAGGAAGGATGCTATAACCTAGTTGGATTACCTGTGAATACTATGGGTAATTGCTGACACCATTGATTTTGTAAGTGAATGATTTATATGGATACTTACTTAATTTAAAATATGGGCACATTAGTACATATATTAAATGGAATTTAGTGATTTAAAAATATCAGTCCATCTTTTTTGAAAACCATAAATTAAAAAGGTAGAAAATACATCTATAACATAATTTTCTGTTAAATTTAACTGTGGAAAATTTTTGGAAACTGGTTTCCTTAATATATTGTTCAGCCAAAAGTTTTGGAAGATCTCCATCAAGAAAACAGAATTATTCATCAAAAAGTGAAAACTGTGGGGAAGAAACTTTTGAAGATTTACTTTTGAAATATAAGCAAATACAGTTGGAACTTGAATGCATCAATAAGGACGAAAAACTAGCTTTGAGTAGCAAAGAAGAGAATGTGCAGGAAGATCATAAAACATTGAACTTTGAGGACCAAATAAGCACTGATAATGTCAGTATTACAAAGGACTCAAGTAAAGAAGTAGCTCCTGAAGAGAAAACACAGGTCAAAACTTTTCAGGCGTTTGAACTGAAGCCACTCAGGCAAAAATTGACTTTACCAGGAGATAAGAACCGGTTGAAAAAAGTTAAAGATGGGACAAAACAGCTTTCCCTGAAATCCGACACTACTGAATGTAGTCAAGGTAATGGAATTAAGTATTTCAATCACTAATAAGGCTCTTTCTCCTCTAAAGAGATACTTAATTTTTTGGTATTGTACTTTTTTTTTTTAATCATTGTAATAATTTACCTGTAGATTATTTTGCATTTTCTATGTAGTCATATCATTGAATAATGACAAGTTTTGTTTCTTTCCAATCCTTGTTTATTTCTTTTCCTGGTTTACATGATCATCAGGACTTCTAAAACAGTTGAACAGAGTGATTATAGTGGGCACCTTTGTTCTCTAACTTAAAAGGAATGCATTTGACATTTACTGTTAAACATGATGTTTAAGATTCTTGTAGCTACTCTTTATCAGGTTAAGGAAATTATTTTTCTATTTCTAGTTTGGGTTTTCAGCATGAATAGATGTTGTTAAATCCTGTTTCTTCATTATTGAGATGAGATCTAATTTTTCTCCTTTAATTTATTAATGTAATGAGTTTAATTCATATTCTAGTGTTAAACCACCCTTTTATGCCTGGGTTAAATACAACTAGTACATGATATATCATTTTTATACATCATGTATTTGGTTTTTTTTTCCTTCCTTTTTATTAAGAAGTATTTTATATACAGTAAAATTTATCCTTTTTAGTACAGTTCTGCAAATTTTAACAAATGCAGGCAGCTTTTTTTTTTTTAAAGGTTTATTTTATTTATTCCCCTCCCCCTTGTTGTTTTTATGCTTGTTGTCTGCTCTGTTTCCATTCACTGTGTGCTCTCTCTGTCTGGTTGTCTTCTCGAGGCACCGGGAACCAATCCTGGGATCTCTGATGTGGGAGAGAGGCACAGTTGCTTGAGCCACCTCAGTTCCCTGGTTTATTGTGTCTCTCATTGTCTATCCTCTTTGTCTTTTTGTTGTGCCAGCTGTTTACACGGGCCATCTCGCCTTCACTAGGAGGCCCCGGAAATCGAACCTGGGACCTCCCATATGGTAGACGGGAGCCGAATTGCTTGAGCCACATCGGCTTCCCAAAGAAAACAGCTTTGAAATCATCACGAGCACCACTGTAATTAAGATACAGGACGTTTCCACCCCCTGCTCCCCAACAATTCCCCAGTGTCTCTGTAGTCAACCCTTCCTGCAACCCTCAATCCACTTAGCAACCACTGATCTGTTTTCTGTTCCTCTAGATTTGCTTTTTCCAGAATGTCATATAAATGGAATCATATAGCAGGATACCTTTTGAGTCTACTTCTTTCACTTAGCATAGTGCATTTTAGATTCATCAATGTTCTTGTGTATTTCAGTAATTCATTTTTAAATGGCTGAATAGCATTCCATTTTATGGCTGTACTGCAGTTTGTTTCTCCATTTTCCAGTTGAGGGACATTTGGGTTTTTCCATTTGGGGCAATTATAAATAAAGGTTAGCTTGATTTAGAATTTTTCATCTGGGTTGATGGCCTGTGTCCTGTGTTGTATCCCCCCCCCCCCCATTTTCCTTGTCAAGTTTTAGTATAAGGTTATAATTCTCATAAAATGAGTTTGGGGGGAAGTTTCCCCCTTTATTCTCTGGAATAGTTTGTGTAAGACTGTAGTCATTCCTGGAACATTTGGTGAATCTTGCTTGTTAGAGTGCCAGGGCCTGGATGAAGTTTTTTCTGGGAAGATTCAAAATTACTGACTATTCACGTTGTCTTATTTCTAGTTAAAACAGTTTAAGTGGACTATATTTTTCTGGTAATTTGTCTAGTTCTGAAGTTGTAAAGTTTATAACAAGTTATTCCTGAGAAATATCTTTCCTCTATATTACCTGTAGCGTTTATAAGTTGTGGCTTCTTCCTTCTGTGTATTTTAAATCACTTATGGTTAAAATCCATTCTTTAAAATTTCCTTTAGTGAGAATCTGTTGGTTGGAAAATATTTCAATTCTCCCTCTTTTAAAGTTACTCTAACTCAAAGGTAATCTGTCTTCTTTCTCTGGTTGCTTTAAAGAGCCTATCTTTGCTTTTGATATTCTATATTTTAGCTGTGATGTGTTGACATTAAATTTACTTTCACTTATCCAGCTTGGGATTTATTGTGTTTCTTGAATCTAGATTGGTGTCTTTTATTGGTTCTAAAAAATTCCGTCATCTCTTCAAATACTGCTGCATTCTCTCTTTTTTCCCCTGGAACTCTCTGTAGATATATGTTAGGTCATCTCACTTTATCTTCCATGTCTCTTAATTTCTCTAATTATCTCTTTGAATCTCTGTTCTACATTCTAGATAATTCCCTCTGAAGTATGTTTCATTTCACTTCAGTAGGATCAGATCTGCCTTAAAACCTCATTTGAGTTTTAAATTTCAGTTAGTTTTTATTTTAGTATTTCATTTTTTTTCAAATCACCTTGGTTTTCTTTTTAGTTTTTTCTACTCCCTGCTTACATTTTCAAACTTCTCTTCATTTCTTTGAACACATTAAGCAGATTTTTTTGTTTTGTTTCTCCTCTGTGCCTGCTAATTTCCAATATCTCAAGTCTTGTGAGTCTGATTTCTCCTATTTGTTGTCTGCTTGTACAGCCTGCAAAAAGCAGGAAGGATCAAATATTCCCACCTAAATTTAGAGAGTTCATAGAGATGGGAATGTTTGCTTTGTCTTAAAATGAATCTTTTCCACTTGGGAAGCCAGGGAATCAAGAAAACACACAGAATCACAGAGTGTTTTTTAGGAGTGTTGAGAGTGATCCAATATGGGTGCAATGTGGGATATATAGTATGTTTCTGGGGGTGATTGGATATGAGTTTTTAAAAGGATAGGTTGGGGTTGGATTGGGAAGAGCCTTGAATGTCATGCTAAGTAATTTGGATTATGTTCCTTAAAAATTGGACTGCCATAAAATACTTTTAAATAAGAAAATGGTGTGATCAGATGTGTGTTTTAGAAAAATAACTGGCAG